>BHFT01070586.1:0-30222 GCA_004320025.1 Laticauda laticaudata | reverse complement strand
GAGTAAATGACTGCAAAAGTATAGCACAAAAGATACGTAACCAACTGACACACTGTATATATATAAAATGGAAGAGGATTTTAGGTTTTTATATGTGTATATTTGTGTTTAAAAATAAAAAACTTTATTTAAAAAAACCTCAGTTTTAAATGGAAATGTTTATAAATGATGAACATGTTATTGCTAAAATGTATAAATGTGAACATTTAAAACAAATGTAGAATAGGAAAAGAATGTATGCAGAGTGGGCTAAAACCCCAACCCCAAAGTTAACAGGGCCTGGCATTGACAGCTGTCTCTTTATGTCAGTATGCAACAGTATTTACTTAAATTTGTCATCAGGAAATAGTGAATGGTTTCTCTTGAGGGGTAGAAGAAATTCTCCTCAAAGATCATGTCCTTAAACAATGGCTGCCTGGGTCAGGAAATTCCCCATACTTTTGTTTCTAGTCCAGCAAGATGCAATGGCTACCTTGAATTAATTTGGAGATTTTAGATAAAGGCCTGAAAAAGATGCATGAAAGTCTGCTACATATTATTTATATATTTGCCACAGGGTGGAGCTGCATACAAACCTAGCATTTCTCAATAAACATTTCATAATATTTCTTGGGTTCATTTCTTTTTCTTTCCCTATCTGGGCCATAGATACCTTCTCTTTGTCATATTATTTTAACACTGACTCATTTTAAATTCTGTTGCTGTCCAGATGACGATCCTATAAAATGCTTTTGCTGAGTACAAAAAGTGAAAAGTGTGAAAGTATATATAAATATTCCTTTCATGAAGCCCCTGTAGTTCCTGAAACAGTGGGACACACATTGTGCACTCCTTTGTGGGGCCCTCTGCCTCCACTGATCTTTGTTGCTGAAAATTAATAGTGTTGTTTTACTGCATGCCAATGAAGCACATTCATGAAAATTTTAGCATAAGCCCTAAAATAGGTTTACCATAACTTCAATGAGCAACAAAAGTCCTCAAAACTCTTTAAAAACCAGGAAAACTTTCTTCTTGACTGACCTAATCAATCTCCCAACCAATGTGATCTTCATATTATTCCCCAAAATTATGTACATTACTTTGGCTCCAACAGATCACTTTCTCATGGGTTTGTAACTGGTTTAACTACAAATTAGCAAATAAAGTGAAATGCATAATCTCATTTAACAGTTTGTTCAAATAAATGATAACCTGAAACATTACTGTTATGCCAAATCTCTAACACAGTTTTATCATTTTTTGTCTTAAGTCATTTTCAGAGCCTTTTTTTCCTGAATGAACTGCTGTTTAGCAATAATTACAAAGTTTGTTTTTTCCCACTGACCCATGTATTGATACTCAGACTGAAAAACTAATTACACATAACTCTTATCACAACAATTTCATCTCTGTGTCAACAAAGATTTAGGGTAGATACAACTTTGATCTTAAGAAACTGAAAATGCAACAGGAATGGTTTGATCCATCAACAGTTGTTCAAATACTAATTGTACTTATTTTCTTTATGAAGTATGATACCCTAATTGGCAATCACATGGCTTTTGAGAACCTTTCAGGCTCCTTGGAGTCCAGTGCATAAGATCCATCAAATGAAAATGGTTAGGAAAGTTTTAGACACCGAGAACAAGGCAGTATTCCATCTCCATGATACATTTATTTTGTGACCCACCACACCAAGTGGGGCCACGTGCATGGCTATTGTATCCAGTTAATCAACTTTTCTGCCAGAGTTGGATCGAAATTGAGGTAGGCCACAGATGGGTCAGTAAATGACTGATATCTAACTGTAAAAATAGATTCACCCATGTCTTTGGGTTTCAGGGACTTGAATAAGATAGATCAGGGGTGTCAAACTATATCGTCATGGCGGCATCACATAATGCATCATGACTTTTCCCCCTTTGCTAAACCAGGCATAGGCATGGCCAGCGCATGATGCATCTGGCCCGTGGGCCAGGAGTTTGACAGCTTTGAGATAGATAGAAACTGCCAATTTTATTCTTAAAGAAATCTTTATAGCTTTCTCTCTTCTTTCTTTAGGTTCAATTTTAGGTGATATGATATTGAAAGAGTTTACATGCCTGTATGTTAATAGTTAATAGTTAAAAGACTTTTCATGATACATTGCTCCCTTTTGGGGAAATTATCCTCAATCTCAAGAACTCTGTTGGAGCTTGACCTAAGACAAATCTACAGATTATGTAGATTATTTCCTTTTTTCCAAAGTATCCTAAAGATGCCAAGGAAATTCTGAACCAGATCAGTTTTGAGATGCATGAGATATATTTAAATTTATAGAAATAAAATTGAGAGACTGCCTTTTAGTAAATTATGCAATATAAATTATAAATTAAAAGCCATTTTAGCTTATTTTATTATGGATATCCTACAACTATATCTGGAGTATAGAGATCTGGTTATTGGTGCCATATATAAGTTACAGCCTTATTTCATTTCTATAATACACTCTACACATCTGCTTCAAAAACACTGATGATTTGGGTGTGTCTTCAAAACTGGCCAAATTCAAGGAATCTGTCAGCCTACTGGGAAAGCCAAACAGGAAATATAACTAGATGAACGAATTATACTTTATTAGAAGACTACATTAAAAGAATCTTGCAGGCCTGAAAGTACAAAGTTCCTACCACCACTTTTAATTGCTCGATCCATTAGGGCAGGGCCTTCCTAAGTAACTTTTCCTGACTGTTAAGTCACTTGGAGTTCCTGTCTTTTCTGTCTGATTGCAAGAGATTGCAGAATCTCTTCCTTTTTCCCCCCAAGGTCATTCACATAATCCATTACAGAATCTGAACATTTACATTGTGATTGTAAATTTGTATTCTTGAACTTCTGGATTTTATACTTTTCAGGACTTACATATCTTTCTATCCAGCTGAAATCCAGGTCATGTAATCTCACATGGATGCTTATACAAAACTGTATGTATGCTAGCACAAGAATAAACTTTTTTTTTTGCTCAGGTAGTATTCTACAAATATGTTTGATATGTTTCTTTATATACTAGGTCTAGAGTTTACTACTTTTTGATTGGCTTATTATCAGCCTATTATACTATCAATTTTATATCCTTTTGGACTGATTGCAAGTCTTTTTATGGGGAAGGATAATTTTGTGATTTTCTTCCTGAACAATCAGTACCTGATGGTGACAGTGATGGAAGAATGATATTGGGCATTTGATTGCTTTATTATGATATAATGTATGGCTCAGACCCTTCCCCCTAACTATTTAATATTTACATGAAGTTACTGGATGAGGTTTGACAGCAAATGACCTCATTTGTCACTATTAGGTAATTTACCAGCATGGGATGTGGTTTAATTGATGATACCAGCTCAAATGAACTGGACAGGAGATAAAGGGGTGGACTTGGCCCAAACCTGGTGGTTAGGATCTGGATAGAAAGGAATTGTTGTAAGCTAATCCTAACAAAATGAAATGGCTATAGATTTGAAAGCCTTTTAAGTCTGAAGACAGCGCATCTATAGTTCTGGACAGCTCACAATATAGGAGGTCTCCTAGATCCACAGCTCCTATAATATTTGAGCAACAAGTAAAGGCTGTAGATATAAAATCTTGTGTGCCAATTCCAACCTGAATCAAGAGACACTGCACATGGTCACTTATCCTCTTGTCATCTTATGGCCTGACTATCTTAATTCACTCTTGAAAATCATATACAAGCTGAAACTGATTCAGGAAGCAGTTGCCCAGCTACTGAGAAGTGTATCTACATTTGCTCATGTAATAACTCTATTCTGGGAACTGCATTGATTTCTAGTTAGTTTCTGTATGCAATTCAAATTGCTGGTTACCTTTAAACTTCTACATGACTCAGGACCTAGACATCTTATTCTGAAATGAATGAAATAAGATCATGAAGAGGATGTTGCTGGGAATCCTATCTCCAAATAAGTTAAATATGTCAGTATCTCAAGTATTACCATTTCTGAATAATTCCTCCTCCATTGTCTATGGAAATTCTCAGTCATCTAGGTCATGACATGGTTGTCCCAAAGGTGCTTTTTCAAGAGGCAACTGGACTTTCTGGTTTTTCTTTCAAGACATTTCACTTCTCATCCAAGAAGCTTCTTTAGCTCAGAGCTAAGAAGCTTCTTGAATGAGAAGTGAAAATCTTCAAAGAAAAATCAGAAAGACCAGTTGCCTCTTGAAAAAGCACCTTTGGGTCCTCCTCCATTGCTGCACCTCCCCCCAAAATAGCTTGGACCTATACATACAGACTGCCATATCATTGATTTTTGGGCCCTTGTGAAAATATGCTTCTGGAAGAGAACATTTGGGAAATACTAAGTTTGGACTTGCCCTGGGGGAATGGTGATCTTGTGGTTTGTCTTTTGCTTGTTTGATGCACAAATTTTTTGCTTGTGTGATGCACAAATTCAGAGCTGGTTTCAATGGAGTGGCATAAAAATGCTAGAAATAAGCAAGCAAATAAACAAATATATTTAATCTTACAATGGTTTAATATGTTTCTGCAAAGTTCTAAAAACTAAAAGAATGATTCAAAAAATATTCTGTACCATTCCATTCTTCTATTCTGGACATATTCAATAGTTTTCTCCATTTCCTCTCTGAAATATAGAACTTACAGAAACTGTGTAGTTGTTTATAATGAATATCCTGTGGGGTAGACTTATTTCCCACAAGAATACATGGATTTAAACACAAACTTTCATAAATTATGGAATCAAATCCTGCATTGCGTGGATCAGTTTGTTTTACATTTTCTGAATGAATGAAACTATAACTTTGTTAAAAGATAATTGCAAAACATTGCTAAGAGAAGTTCTCATTTAAAATGAGCCAAATAAAATTATCATCTACCTTTGCCTTGGTCTCAAGAGAGTGGATAATCTAGAGCCCAAAGATAGAACACAAATATTGCATAACAGTGGTATATTCAGTCCATAACACCTCCAGGAAGATCTCAACATGCCTCTTCTTGAAACTCTAATCAGACTGCTGCTAATTGTTGACTACATGAGGTTCAATATCTAGCACTTTTGACTCACTATGTCTTAGGAAAAAGACTGGATTTAAACAGTTAAAGAAGGTCAACAGAGACAAGAACCTAGCATTGGGCAAAGTGTGAGTGTGGGATTTGAAACTTAAAAGCCAAATATAAATATATTTTCTGTTTTTTTGTCTTAGTATATAACCAACAGAAATGATTAATGAACCTAAAACTGAATATCGGATAGGATTTATTTCTGATTGTATCTAAGCTATGAATCAATATTAGTGATTCTTAATCTTCACAATACTCCAGCCAACTGAGGGAGAGAAACTGATCCATCCTACCCCCAATGTAGTGACATGGGTAGCCTTAGAAATTGTTCAATAAGTAAATAAATTGAAATTCTGGGTTTAGACTGGTTTGAAAGTGTGAACCTTTTCTTACTAACTTCTCCTAATCTTAACTGTTATATGCAAATGCTCACAGTTTAGAAATATTATTCTTTAAAATTATTTAATATATCTCATTTTCTGAAATTGAATCCAGAGCTGAGTCATTCCTTACTACAATAAATGGGGAAAATAATGTAAAAATGAGAACTAGGCTGAAAATAATTTCTGCATCTCCTTTTTATTCAGCCAACAAATTACCAACTACTTGGAGGGGAAAGCAGGACCAAAAAGTTTAGCTTTTAATAAATATAATGACTAATATGCTATCAATTTGCAATGGCCTTTACCTTCCAGGGAGTTTAGATATAAATAAGGAACCAAATGTAATATGACTTGTCATTAAATGCCTAGCAGGGCAATTCATTAGTTAATACCCATGCTAGTCCTGATCAGATTGGTTGAACAAAACACTTCACAGCTCTTGAGAATTTGGGGAAATTGAAACTGAATATCAAATATCTTACTGGATGAAATAATAATGTCATAACAACATCTGTTTCTATATACATTTGCAATTTATTATTTCTCCAAACTTCAGTCCTCATTATTTTTCTAATAGATACATGTCTCTCAAATACATTCACTGGATATCTTATCACCGTTTTACTGAAAAATTAATTGGCTTTCAGTTTTAGTAACAGACAGGATTAAAATGGGTTCAATAAAGATTGCATAATGTCCAATTTCAGAGATGTCAGGATAAGCCAGATATCGCTCTACTTGTCAGGCAGCAAAGGCCAGCTCTTTTGAGAAAGCAAAGCATTGTGGCACCTTTGTAATGTACAGAGAGGGTAAAATTGCATCCAAATCCCATTAAGAACCCAGTCTCTTTTCCCTGCATATATGCCTATACCTGCTAGCTTTCCTCTATGAATCCATGTGGAAAATGAGTACAAGAACTCCAGATTTATATGAGACTTCCACATTTTCTTTCCCCCTTAATTAAAATACACAAAAATTGAGGTAAATATCTTAGAAACAGGTTAAATCATGTCAGATGGACCAAAGTTTATTAAAACTGAGGCTTTTCATTGCTCAATCACCACAGTAACTTCTTCAATCAAAAATTTGGGTAGGCAGAGAATCAGAGAGTCATTGGAATGAACCAACTCTTGCCATACATACTGCAGGAGGTTTCTCCTCAAAATGAAACTTTTTAAATAAACTTTTGGCCTGAATGATTGAGACTTCAGTTACATTTTGGAGGTAAATAGTCTCATAAACAATATTTTTAAAGTATAAAATATTTTTAAATATTTTTAAAATAGTTGCTTCATTTCATTAAATAAATATAAATCTTGAAATTTTGGGACATAAAATGGGAGGGAGAGTCCATAAGATAAAGTCTTATGACGGTAGACTTTCTGCTACCCCTATTTTCTGACCTATAAAAATAAATTCATTAAAACAGTATCTCGGTTTGCTTATACAGAGATAGAAAGCAACAATGAGTAACAATGCTAGTGAATTGTAAGGAAAGGTAAAGATTGTTACAAAAGGAGAAGAATTAGAAAGTGAGGGAAGAGTTCAGTCCATCTAACCATGTGCCACATGTTTTTTTAAAAAAAATCATTGATAATGAAATTTTGAATTTACTGTACATATATCGGGCCTGAGTTTTCATCACTCCAAGTTTACATAAACAAATTGCAATTTGCTCAAAATATAAAAAGCAAATCATGGATTTTTCAAATCACAAATCAGTACTAGATCTGAATGGGTCAAAGCATGTGATTTTATTTCATGAATTTAAAACTGTATTTTTAGTTCAGTGTCACTGTGTTTTTATGAACCCTTTGGATATATCTGATACATGTAATTTATTATGCATTCCTGCCACAATTTTCCAAGTATAGGCTTTTTCTAGCTTCGGGATTGGAGCCAACATGAGAGGCTTAACCACTCGCCCAATGTATATTCAAGCAGTTATGAAAGCAATTCCTGCCTGTATCAGAAGGCAGCTTCAAGCATTGTTGCCAGTTAAGTCTGCTAAATTTTCATCCTCCTCATAAAATGGCTTTCGTTCTATCCTTTAAAACTGTACATTTCAAGTCCAGTTTTTCTGCCTTTAGGGGATTTTTTTTTTTAGCTTTCATCTAATAGTTTCTTGTACAAACTTCTGGAGAGACTATTGTTGCCATGCCCTTGTCCAAAACAACAAGGACTGGAGAGGAACCAATTTGCAAAGGTCAGCATGTCTTGTTAGGTTAGGAATGCATTGTTCATGATGGAAATTATTTCTAGTAGATCAGGCATTTGTGATATATAATTAGCAGAAGTACAAAACATAGGATTGATCAGGCAACAGTTTTCCAGAAAAGAAAAAAGTGCTTCCACCAGTAAAATTTTAAATAGCTATTTCTGTTTAGTAAAAGGAACAAGACCATGTATCACTGCATAATGAGCCAAATCTTATTTCCAGTGACTTATTGTCACCAGCATCAAATTCAATATGCTTCATCATTGTCTCTTGACATATTATAAGACACCAGGTGACATCAGATGGATGTTTTGTAGGAGAAAGTTGATGTCATGTAAGGAGAAATTTTGTACATCTCCTGAATGAAATCAGCCTCAACTATTATTTAATGCGTTTCATGCCATCTTCATGAAGACATTCATTTCCATTTGCTTTTTTATATTTTCTTCTTCTGAGGAATAGTCATTTGCAATGGGGAAAAAAACTGCATTTTTGAGCCTTCTCATTCCACATGATAGGAATGAAATTGCCTTCAAATTATTTTTAAAAGGAGAAAAAAAAATATCAGTGAAATTCTCAGGGGATGAGTAGTATGATTCTTCACTTTACTTTCACTAGGAATACATTTGGTTATGCATCAATTCTCCCCATTTCTATGTCTGAGTTAACTCGCAAGGCAGATAGACTTAGGGAATTTCTCCTAGGAATAACTCAAAAGGTGGTGAGCCAAGGAGTAAAGGCAAGGGAATAAGAGATGAAGTCCCAAACAACAGCTTCTTTGAAGCAGTAAAGAAGGTCAAAACTATCACCAGAAGAAATCAGGAAGAAAATGTGAAGCATGAGAATACCATGGAAAAACCAACTCTCCTTCCTCAAGATAGAAAGGAAACTTTTGGGAAATCATAGGCTTTCAGCAAAATAAAAAGCTCAGACTCAACTAAAATTCTCATCCACAGGCTTCAACCATTTTCTTTAAGTCAGCAAATCTCAGCAAAGCAAAAATTCATATCTGTGTAGTCCTCAACCTTCAACAGTTCATTTAGTGACAGTTTAAAGTTACAATGCCATTGAAAAAAATGATTTATGACCATTTTTCACACAATCGCAGCAATTCCATGGTCACATGATCAAAATTCAGATGTTTGGTAATTGGTTCATATTTATGATGGTTGCAGTGTCCTGAGATCATGTGATCACCTTTTGAGATCACCTGACAAGCAAAGTCAATGGGGAAGTCAGATTCACTGAACAATCTTGTTACTACCTACAGTGATTCACTTAACATGTATGGCAAGAAAAGTATTAAAATGAGGCAAAACTCCCTTAACAAATGACTCACTTAGCAAGAAATTTTGGGCTCAATTGTGGTCATCAATTGAGGATTACCTGCACTTGCTTGCTATGATTAAAGATTAGGAGGAGCTGGTCTGAAAAAAGATGGTAGCTTGAAAACATAACCACAAGCAAGATGTAGGATTAAAATTTAAAATAATTTCTTCACACGGGACTTCCAAGCTATACTCAAACCCAAAAGTCAGATATAATATCTGCAGCTATACACACCTAATTCTATCATGTCAATCAAGCTCTATGTGAAAATATTCGCTTCCTGAAAACTGCCAGTGATATCACAGAGACCATTAACTGGCCAACACACGACTGGTTTGTGTTTTTAATGGTTTGTTCCATATTAGGAACAGGCATAATGAATTTAAAGAGCAACTTCCTTGACACTATCTTTTCTGACTCTTGAATAAAGATACGCAAAATGCTGGCAATCCAAAGAGAAACAGGTGCAGGGCATTCCAAATGTTGCTCTATTTAAAGCTGCCTGAAAGCTCAGGGTTACAACAGCAGCCTCAGAGGATTATATCAGGTTTGTTCAGACCCATTAGAGAACAATGGCCAGAACAGGTATTGTACAAACTTAGATATTTTTGAACTGTTATTCATGTAACTATGTAATACAAATAGCTATGCACTTAGTCTGGGAGTTTCTTTTGGTTTCATTAATCAAATATGGATTTTGAATAATCAGTCTGCTTCAAATTTAAGTTGTTTTCCTTACACGGTTGATGATATTATAACTCTTACTTTCATGTAATTTTATAAGAATTTGGGGGGAAAGGATGTTTAAAGGTGAGATCTCTGATACTGTCAAGAAAAAATCTTCAAGTCTGAGCATAGCAGTTACTTGCTTTACAGTGATTTCAAATTGTTAAATTAACATTGCATTTCAAACCATAACTAGATTATTGAAACAAAGTAAGATTTTAAAATAAACCTTGATCTGCCCAATGCATAGATTTTCAGATGCTAGAATCAAATAAATGTTATTTACTTCTGACAATTTTGTTTAGTGTTTAATAATAGCGCTCAATAGTTTTCTCATCCATTATCAACAGCGAAGAAGTCAATTTGAGGGTTATCTGTGTGAATATTAACAAATTGCTTAGCACACTATCCTTACCATGCCAAAAATAAATTTCATTTGTATGAGCATTGGTGGAGATTTATAGTAGCTTTGTAATATTTGATTCCTAAATATGAAAATATTCAAATGTACTGAAATGAGAAAACCACTGAAGTAGATTTGCAACACAATTATTTCGCTTCAGAAATGTAGATTTTTTGTTTTTTTGTGCAGTGGAGAACTCTCTGTAAACTTACAGGTACTTGTTTACAGCATATGTAATTCTAAGCAGAATGAGGGAAAGAAGAAACTTCAGACCATACAACACTATCCAAATTTTGGAGTCATTTTAAATTATTTCTCCCTAGAGTTGAAAAATGATTCATTTTTGTGCACAGAAAAAAAGGCATAAATCTTTTTTTCAAATAGCAAAAGGAACTTGGGCCAACCCAGAATCAAACGCAGACGTTTCCCCAAATTTGAAAAAATAGCGGATGAATGTCATTGGTGCTGCAGAAAAACTTCCAAATACATGAGATCCAAATACATTCTTGCCAGATATAATAATTTGTTGCATTACTGAAAGCATTTATGAATGAGAGAGGCATAAAGATGCTGCCATTGATGTTTATCTAATTTCATTTATTTCATTACATAAATTGTTTATAGTTTGTAGCTAATTAACATTACTGACAAGATTTATATTACTCCCTTGTTTAATTAGAGAAGAAATGGCCTCAGTGTTTGAAAATACTGACAGTCATTATTAACCTTAATTCAGAAGGCAATAATCATTATGAGTTGTATTATGACAACTGAATTAAGGATATTTTAAAAGAAAGAAAGGAAATATATGACACTGTAAATATGAAAAATCCATGTAAAACATATGATGTAAAATAACTATCTTAATATGAAGACATTTTCGTTACTCACTCACTCCCTTTTGTATTGTTAAAATATTTTTTGCACTTTTAGGTAAAACCATTAATATTAATATTAACCATCAATATTTAATATATTAATATTAAAGTTGTAAAGCAGGCTGTACAAGGCTGGATCAAATGCCAAAAATGCCCTCCAAAGTTTTGGAAATAAAGGTGTTTTTTCCTCTATAATTCTGATGCATTTTCCAGGAGCTATTTTTTTTGTGTGATTTATTGCTCTCAGTGGAATTATAAAATACACGAGAGTATTTTCAGCATCAGAAGGAACTGAGTCTCCAGAAAGAAACTACAATATTTGTGTTTGTGTGCATGATCCTGCATGTGCATAAATATGTATTATTAATAGGTTATAGTTGTTCTGTATAACTTGGAAGGTTCCAAGTAGTCAATTCTGATTGGCCAAAAAGGCCAGTAGTGGATTGGTTCATTAGGAACCAATCCAAGAAGCCACTCAAAGGCGGCAAGATTAAATTAATGTCATTGGCTACAAGCCGGCAGGCAAGCCTCTATATAAAGGGCTGCCGCGGCTTGAGCCGTTACTGTTGCTGTTAACCGAATAAAGTGTTGTTAGTTGGAACCCGGTCTCACATGCTTCTTTTCCGAATGGAACAATAGTTGTACTCGAAATTTGATCAAACAATATTGTCATAAACTAGAATCCCAAGAACTAAGAGTGAAAGAAGGAGCTGCAATAGAACTGTTCAGTAAAAAAATATAATGCAATATATCTTCTTCAACATTTAAAGAAAAAGATGGATAAAGTAATTAAGTTATAGCTTTTAAGTTTTAGAGAAAAACCCTAGACAACTCTAATCAGAAAAGCAATATCTATGCCCAGATCAGCTTTTTGTGTATGTGTGAAATTCAGTCCTTTCATGAGTAGAAAATGTTCTGTACTAGTAGAGCATTTTGTAATCCAAGTCAATTTTTTTTTAGGATAAAAAATTTAAAATAGATAGTATAGAAAAAGCGAGGGAATTTTTTGAACTGTATGTGGTATCAGATGAAGAACAGAACAGTAAAGAGGAAGTGGAAAATAGGAGCCAAGAAGAAGGACAGGTGGAGGAAAGAGAAACAGAACAAGAGGAAAGAGAGCAGGAAGAAGTGGAAAGAAAAGGCGTAAGAACGAGACACCAATCAAGAGCAAACAAGCTTCAACAAGTAACAACTACAGAGTAAGATGGTGGAAGAAATCAAATTGATTTCCATTAACATTAACAGTTTAAATTCACAAATTAAGAGGAAAAAAACAATAGCTAAACTACAGAAGTTGAACTTAGATATTATATGCCTTCAATAAACACATACCCAGAAACACCTAGAAGCAACATCATGATAGAAGCAACAAAGTTAGGAGATTTACATTTATCTCAAGCCCAACAAAAAAAAGGGGGGATAGCAATATACATTAGGAAACATTTACAAGCAAAACAGGTATATGCAGACGAGGAGGGTAGGATTCTGATGTTAGAAGTTTATATAAATTATAAGAAAATGTTATTGACAGTGATATATGCGCCAAACGAGAAAAAAGAAAAAAATTATACTAAACTATACAGAAAATTAGTAGAACAGGAATATGAGAACATATGCCTACTAGATGATTTCAGTGCAATAGCAAAATTTAGGAAAATATTATAATAATGAAAATTCTTGCAATCCAAGTCAAACACATTTATTTGTTTTCTGTTGTTTCTATGGAGCAATATCCAATACACGGGTCAGAATACTCTGAAAAACTCACTGTCAGAGTAGGTTGTACCTTGAAATGCCTACATTAAATTTTGTGGCCAGCATACTTCACTCTAAAAAAAAATGAGACAGATGGAGCCAGGCAATCTTTTTACAAGAAAAGACAGCAATGAATGGATCAATTTTAAGAAAGAGAGACAGATACAAGCATACATTCAAGAATGCTCTGGCAGACAAACAGATCTAACAAATGGAAAAGGTAAGAAATATAAAAGCTGGTTAACTGATAGACTCTCAGTAGGGTATTGTTTGTTCTGGCCCAGCATGGAAATCTGAAGATAACATGGAAAGTAAACAAAAGATTCTCTGAGATCTTGTACCTGCTGGACTCCCTTGAAACTGGACAGAAATAAACCAATTCGAAGAAATCTGTTTTGGACTTCAACATTTTCCTCAGCTTTGTTCATGGTGATGGTTTGACATGAGTCTGGAGCCTATTTATCATAACTGCTGATTGGTGGATCCCTCTCCTACAATAAAATATACAGCACAGGTGAACCCCTGTAGTGAGCTGGCATAAGGCAGAAAACAATATATTTGATACATAGCAGGGGAAAAAAAGGGTAGAGACTACCTTTTGTGGGAGGGCTGCTGTAGGTAAAGGATTTGTGCCAGTGCTGAAATCTAGATCACTAATAGGTAGCAAAGGGAGTTTTCTCTATTTCATTTTCTTTCTACTGGGAATCTATATTTTGGCACCATATGTGTATAATGTATAATTCCACCAAAAAATTATGCAGTTCTACACTCAAAGGGCAAATCTGAATAAATTGTAGTGAACCAGTTTTAATTTAGTCTTGGATTTTATTAGGTAAATAATATATCACAATGCTCCTGATACTAAAGTAAAGACAGCAGACAGGAAAAACATTAAATGGTCCATCATGGTTATTAATATAGCATGTGTTTCCTGACCAATGGACATTCACAGTTAACGCTTAACTCACCTTGAGATATTATTTTCTGATGGCTACACACTTAGTTAAAGAGAATGTAGGACAATGGCTTCAAAAATAGAATTTCGGGGATTTTTTTTTTTTGCAAGTGGCACTGTAGAATACTTAAGTTTTATTTTTTAGAGGGTCTCCCCATCAGCATTTTGAGCAAGCTTCTGTTCCCATAGCATCAATTAAGCTGTTTTACTTCCAATCTGCTACAACATAGTTGAAACTATTTCAAAGCTGTTTTTTGTATGATTTTTCTTGGCAGGTGAGAGGATGCAATATGACTCACTTTCTATTTGTTGAAGGAAACTCTTCTTTCATACCTTTTTTGGGAATTCCCAACTTCACATCCTGGGAGATAGATTTTGACTTCATGGTTTTGCAGTCCATCTTCACTCTTTCCCAAGTGAAAAAGTTAGTCTGAAGTTAGCCAGAATTTAACTATTCCTTTCATTATCAGGGAGGAATCTTGGTGTAGAGTGCTAGACTTCTGAGGTGTCACACTCCTTTGTGTGAAACGATGGTGAGAAACTTTTTGATCTGCAGTAGTTCGAGGTAGAGAAGAGATTTTTCTCAACAGGTCAAGTCAGCAGTAATGGGGACCATTCCAAAATACTGCATAATTGTGCTGAGGGTTTGGGAAATGAAAATAATTATTATCAAAGTTACAGTAAACTGTAGTGAAGTTTCACCACACATTTCATTACTTTTACATAATTACAAAAGGTGAAAGACATTTATGTAATCTAGTCCAAAGATTTATCTTGTGGGACAATAAGATGGAATAGTAATACGTTCATTAGTGGTAATGTTTGGAGTATAAGCAGTATATGATGAAGCCCAGGTTCATTTTAATTGAATACATTTGTTTCTTGTAGATGCTTCTTCTTTGCAAATAGGAAGCTGAGACAGTACAATCTCCCATTGTGGGTCCTGTATAGCTGGCTACTTGGAGGTGTGCTGAGCCTTCAGAATCTTGATAAGTGTTTTCAACCTTGGCAATTTATGTCCCAACCTGTCATGTTTCTTAATGCAATAAAAAAATAGAATATTCAGGCAAAAAGACAGACAAAGAAAAAAGAAAGATGCTAATTTTGGATAGACTTCCCGAGACATTATTTTGGCAAGGAGCAGTCACATTTCCCCAAATTGTTTATTTTATTTTATTTTATTTTATTTGTATTGATTTGTCAATAACTTACAAGATAATAAATATAAGAATAAACATGAATATGAATACTGGGAAAAGGTATGAATAAATGGGGACAGTAGGACAGGGATGGTAGGCATGATTGCATGCTTATGCACACGCCTTACAGACCTCTTAGGAATGGGGTGAGGTCAATAATGTATAGTTTAAGGGTAAAGGAATGGGGGGTTTAAGGATGTAACAACAGAGTCAGGTAGTGAATTTCAGGCATTGACCACTTTGTTGCTGAAGTCGTACTTTCTGCAATCAAGTTTGGAGTGGTTTACTTTGAGTTTGTATCTGTTGTGTGCTCTTCTATTGTAGTGGTTGAAGCTGAAGTAGTCATTGATTGGAGGGACATTGTAGCAGATAATTTTGTGTAATACGCTTAAGTCCAATCATAGACAGTGTAGTTCTAGGTTGTCCAAGCCCAAAATCTCAAGCCTGGTGGTGTAGGGGTTGTGAGCGGAGGGGTGTAGTCCTCTTCTCGTGAAATACTTCTGGACTCACTCAATTGTATTAATGTGCAGATTCCAGATAAATGAGCTGTATTTGAGTATTGGTCTAGAAAAGGTTTTGTATGCCCTAGTTAACAATTCAATATTACCATAGGAGTGGAGCAATTCGTAAGATTAGATTTACAACTCTAAATGCCTTTTAGGCAATGCTGTTGCAGTGAGCTCTGGCACTTAGATCATTTGATATGATTACTCCAAGGTCTTTGACAGAGTGAGGGTTGTCAATGAGGTCATATCCACCTAACTTGTATTTAGTGTACGTTTGGACAGAAAGATGTTTGACTCTCAGTGGAGGTACAGGTCACCTTTTTTGAAGATAGGATGACCATTACTAAGGACCATAGGTTCGGTAAGGAGCTGGTTCTGAATGATATTTCATATATTATGTTTAGGGGTTCTCCTATGGCAGTGGAAAGATTTTTAAAGAAGTATGTATATAAGCCATTGGGGCTAATATTTAGGGATGGTTTTAGGTTATGTAGAGCCTTTTCTATGTTATCATCTGTAAAGTCAATATGTAGTAGATCATTGCAATTAGTTGTGGTATGACTAGGAAATGTAGGGCATGAGCCATTGCTGTTTACAAAAGCTGAACTGAAGAACGTTTTGAAGAGGTTGGTCTTAACAGCTTCATTGCTACAATCTTTCCCATTTGGTCCTTTCAGGGGTGGGATGGTTCTTGAGTCAGCTATTTGCTTGCTTGCTTGCTTGTAATAATTTCCCTGGAATCATTTTCCCCCCAGACAGCTATTGTCTGACTCCTGACACAGGGAAGCTCTGCTGGATATCTCTGACCCTCTGACATTATCTGACTTCCACTGAACTGATTTTTTGTTAAAAAAGCATGTTGATGGATTTTATAGCTCTTTCTTATTCTATTAAATACTATTAAGGTATTTGTATACATAAATGACATAATGATGGGTAGCTTGTCTAGTTGAGCTGGTTTCTGCATACTCAGCTCCAAGACTTTATATATTTCCAGACCTACATGAATCAAATTATTAAAGCCAAATTATATTATTATTTATTTCCACAAGAATTTACTTACTGCACCTAGTAAGAATATTAAAAATAAGAATAAATCTTCCATTTATTCCATGGGAGAACTTAAGATTTCCTCAGGCCTGGATATGTCCCTAACACCATCCCTGAGTTTCATTAGATTATAAATTCACTGTAACAGTAGGACAAAATTTAAGTGTGCAGGAGGATGTACTATTAAAAGCTTGCTTCTTTATTTCGTGATATTTCTAGGTCAACCTTCTCCCACAGATTTTGGGCAGCAAATAATAAAACAGCACTGATTCAATTAAAACAAGCAACAAATGCAATAAAATTCCTTTTCAAAAATGAAAACTTCATGCTGAACCCAGTGAGCTTGAGCCAAAGGCAGGATTAATTAAGCAAATGTAACATGTTTGCAAAAAGCTGATAGCACTGAAACCATACATACCTATGGGAATTCCATAAACTGGAGGCTACTGCTGAGAAGGTCTTATACTTTGTCTATATTCTACTTACTACAGAAAGTGAGGGGGGAGGAAATCTTAGCAAGACATTTTGCAAAGTATAAACTCTTCAAGTATCTCCAGCTTGACTCATGGTAGTGATGCACACTTGGTTGATGTCAAGGTATTGTTTACATCTCACCCTAAATCAATGGGTGACCTTCCTTGCTGAAGATATTAAATAATCCAGGGGAGCCCGAAGAAAACCCACATTGGAGCAATCAGGATACTGAACATTTTCCTCTGACTTACTAGTATCATTCAGATAGGAAAATATTGTCTCCCATTCTTCTCAGATAACCTTTAATTCATTTTTTCTTCTTCTTCATTTATTCTCTTTTCTGTTCAATAGATCTCGACAAGCCCCTGCAGTTTTCTGGCAAGGTTTTTGAGAAATGGGCTTCTTAGGGTTGAGAGATAGTTACCGGCCCAAGGTTACCCATCTGTCTTCAGGCCTAAACAGGAACTAGAACATATGGTCCCCAATTTCTAGCCTTTAGAAATAGCCTATTCATGATTTGAATCAGAACTATAGTAAAATCACACACTGAATCAGCTAGCTAGCTCCTGGAGTGGAGAAAGAAAACAGGAATTAGTCTTTCTTTAGAGAGTAAATGGAATTGCATGAAAGGAAGAATGATGCAGTTACAATAAATGCTATTGTTTATAGATCACGTTGGTGGTATCTAACAGGATAGAATCATTAAAAAGTGAAGGAATGCAGAGGCACTGTAGGTCATCCCAATCTCTTATCAAAGGCATTCTGATGTAACCTGTGATTCTCAATTTTTTTTTACTTATATAATGTGAAAACCCAAACATATATAATTTGTACTTTAATTTGTTTGAGTCTCTCCTGCATTTCTTTGTGCAAGGCAATAAATTATATTTCATTGCATCTATGTCAAATGGCTTTGGCCCTGTTCTTTAAAAGCAGCATTTTTCCTACTATAATACCACAATATGTGGTGTTGAATATTGATGCAAGTCATCCACGTGTGACCCTGATTTGTGCCTGAATGGAATCAAGACAATTTACAAGAATCCTCTGTAGTTGATTTACATTTCTTTAGGTGTATATTGGTAGGATTTATGTAACTCTTTTTTGTCTAGAGAGCATTCAAGGCAACTTATAAGAAAAATGAAACAGATACTTTTGCATTTAAATTAAATTACAATGAATTTAATTTTTAATGGCTACATCCCCATTTTAGAGTCTGACTTCTGTCTTAGCCTGATTTATACTGTTGAGGCAAAATTATTGCATTCAAGACTCATGTTACATGCAATATGTGTGTGGTGTGTTATTTCACATCCAGTAGATTTTAATGGCACATTCTCTCATGTCCCACTCAGTATTTATATCAGGCTACAGTATTTGGTATTAATCCACTGACCTAGTGCTTTCTCTCTCTCTCTCTTTTTTCCACACACATGGACACATATAAAAAACATAAAACACACACATAATTCCTACAGCCTGCACATTCTAGGTTATAAATTCAAAAACTAACTCACTGCCTCTTTACCATTAACAAAAGCAAAATATCTACTACTGTAAATGTAGTAAATGAGCTAGCTTACTTTATTCTTTATTAGGATGTCATGGACAGATGACTCCTTTAGTTTAAAACCATGCCAAGTAATTGCCCTAAGCAATTGTGGTTTCTTAAAAATAAAACAGCTTAGAAAATTCATGACAATACACATTTGAATGTATAATTTTTAAATGCTGAGAGATTGTCAGTTTCAGTTTCAGCACTAATGATGTTTGAATATTGGGCTGAAACAGATAATAAAATCTTCTTTTCCACTTCTTTTAATGCAGCTATAATTATGAAATGGAATGTGAAAAAAAAACTTTGGGGGAACAGGCAAAAAGACTCTGCCAAGGGAATGGTCAGGTCAGATAGGATACAGCCATGACCCACAATTTTTGCAGCATGGTAGCCTGGCTTGGGGGAGGGGAGAGGGAAACTGGGCTACATGAGCAGCAGGCCAATGCACATATGTGCACACAGCCCAACAAGCACAAGCTGAGTTGTGCACATGTGCGTGTGTGCCCACCTGCCACTTTCCTGGCCCAGTTGTAAGTGGGCCATGGCCTGGTAGTGGGCCATAGCCCAGGGGTTGGGGACCCTTGGGATACAGCACAGCCCACAGCTAAAGAATGTGTGGGTGAAAAGGCTTAAAAGAGTTCCCTTCTTAGTTTTACAGGCAGTAAAGGAGACAAAGGGAAGAATTGTACTTCCAGACTTGCAAGTTTCTGTCCATCTCGCATTACAATAAAATAGCTCATCTGGTTGTGATTCGATCTGTTTTACCCTGCAAGGCTATCACTGATCTTGTTCACTGTTTATAGATGACCTAAAAGACATTAATACATAATGTAGTTGCTGAGGAAGTGAGGAGCATGGCTCAGCGTGCCAGTATGATTCCATTGCTCTCTGAACTAAACTGGTGACTCATTGGCCGCAGATACATTTCAAGGTGCTGGTTATATGGATGGCCTTGACAAATATATGCAAGCACTTGACAAAAATGTGCAAGATTGCATAATGTAAAACGTTTTTTAAATCCTGAACATCCAGATGACATGTAGAAGTGGCTCAGATAGACACCTCCCTAATTTACTCAATGGCAAGAAGGAAGAAGGGGTATAAAACAATCTGATTTCTTCTTGAGTTATTATAGTCAATCTCTGTAAAAGTAATTTTCGCCTTCCAATGTGGATTTTTGGTTCTAGTCTACCTTGTGGGACCAGAGATAAACTTTATAGTTTATCACCTGTAAAACTGTTCATGATATATGACCCAGGTATTTGATGGACCTCTTGTGTCCAGTTGCTTCTATCTATCCAGTGAGATCAGGAAGAGTATTTGGGTCATATCACTTTAAGTAATGTCATTTAGAGGGACCTAGGAAGATATATTGACCTAGGAAGATATATATTGATATCTGTCCTCAATACACAAATAGAATATCATTCTGAACATCTAAGTTTAATACATTTAAATGGCAGTTTCTAAAATGTTACTATGTGTAACATTTGTGAAGAATATATCATATCTACTGTATTGTTCAGTAAATAATGCACCCCAAATGTTCATCTTAGTGAATTACAAATTTTGCTTATAGTTAATCATATTTTTTAAAAATTTTATTTCCCATTGTGCAAATAAAATCTTCATTTTTTTTTCTCCTTAGAGGCACAGCCATTGCCATATTCCAAGTATGTTGTACCTGTTCTTCTCATGATTGGCTGGATTGCAGGTTGTGCATTCATGGTTTATTATGTCTTTTCTTAAAAAAAGGTAAGTGGTAACAATATTACATCTAGAATAGTAAGTATTATGAACTGCACATTTCATTGCTAGAATTTATTAACTACTTTTTTTTTTATACAGGAAAGAAGACTGCAAACAAACCTAAAGGCTAATGAAGATGATCTGTTTCTTAGTTTAAGAAAATATTATTTTGATAACTTTAACAATGAAAACATAACACAATTTATACATTTTGTCTTCCAAATCTTTAATAGAAAACAAATAAACAAATCAGTTTTGTACATATATGTAACTTTCAATGAAAATTGCATTAGACATTTGGTAATAAAACAATACTGGCCCATATTCTGGCACTATTTTATATTGTGCTATCATTTCGATAGAAGCATTGTTATTTGTCCTATTCTTATTGGCAATGTAGAAATTTGTATATTTTGTTGCTTGTGGTTAGAAAACATTAATTGATTGCTTCACAGTTGTCATCATTGCCTTGTGTTTCCCCTACATTATAGTTCTATAATAATATTTTAATATGATTGAGGACTTTTAATTTTGTTTCATAAGAAGCATGTTTTTTAAAAATGGTAATAGCCTGACTTTCATGAAATGAAAGATAATATTTGAGGTTATATTTCATTGGTTTCCGAGTGAAGAATACTTTTAAGAATAATCAGAATCATAAATGTTTGGCAGATTGACATATGATCCTTATAGCTGTTTCTTCCAATGGCTCTTATACTTTATTTCTAAGACTTTGACTAGAAAATCTTAAAAATGATCACACTTGTGTAAATCTAAATGCATACATAGCCTTATAACAAATGCGTATTTGTAGCTCTAACTTTATTGTAAAGTTATGGTAACAGAATCTTATAAAGTCTGAAAGTATATCTATTCTCCCCCTCCCCTGCCCCTGTCACCTTTACAGCCCAATAAACTAGAGAGGGTTTCTTCTGGATTGTTTATCATGTCCTCATTCTTTCTGTAGACTCAGCTGTAACTTGTCCAACTATTATGTATTCTGCAGCTTTATGGCCTATCTCCCAAGGTCATTCTCACATACTGTTACAGATATATTGTAATGCCCTATCTAAAATGTAGGATTAGGTTTGAAAATGTGACTTATCCTACAAACTATATCGTATCATTCAAAAATATATTCCAGTGAATGAAGACTTCTTTATGACCTGCCCATCAAAACATATGGTTATCTTAGGTTTGCTGTTTGGAGTGGAATAAATGAGTAGATTCACAGTAAAACTGTAAACCATCTATTGGCAGTCCTTGAGCTTGTGAGGATTTAAGCAGGGAGTCAGTTACCTCTTGTGTGAATACTGTCTTGACTTGCCTAGGTATTGAGTTCAGATTTTTTTTCTATGAATTATTTCAGTGATATAGTGCTATAGAGTTTCTTTGGAGCAATGTGACAGGTGAAACAATCCCTGGAAAGTGTATCTGATTCCTCCTGTTAGACTTTTACTGCCATTTTTCTATACATTGTAAAATCTCTTGATTTGAATATGATTAAGGTGTAATCTGACATACCCAAATACTCTGTGATAAAGTATATAGCAACATTGCATCTTGAAGTGACAACAGACTGCATGCTGTTGAATTTTTCCAGCATCCTTAGAGTTTTATCTTCATCTCTTTTTGTTTCCTGCTTTTTATTTTTAGATTTGTACTATGATGTAATTGGGAACAAGGATTCTGAAGAATATTCAAGTACTGATTAACATTATTCTTGGTAGATACTTTCAATATCAGTGCAGTCTTTTAACCTGAGATCCTGTGAATGGAACCTGAATTTTATCTACAGGCCAGCCACACATTACAACTGAGTAATAGCAATAACAAACCTCCTTATGTTAAGCATGAATTGTAATCTACTATACATATTATCTAATTAATAGGCTATCAATAGTTTTCATTAAGGCCATTGATGTCTCTTCTCCAGTTCAGTTTAGAGTAACCACTGTTTCTTTTCCAAAATCTTTGTGAGTAATGTGAGGTTATTTACTAAGAGTGCAATACATAAACATCCATATAATGAGAACTAAATAGTAAATATTCTCAAATTTTCTATTTTTTAATCTGTTGCATGAAACTTGAGTACAGTAATAACTAATAATATGTGCTATTACAGCCTAATATAACTACAAATTTGCCACTTGATGGGGCTATATTTCTGACCTTACTTTTAGTAACAGTATACTTCATTTACAGCCAGTAGGTGGCATAGCCTCTACACATATATTGGCTCTTTTCACAGCAACAATTATGCAATCTGATGAAATGTCTCGTTTCTGTATATTTACACTTACAAAGAATGTGATTAAAATCATGGAAGAGGAAACAGAAATGAGAATAGCAACACAACAACCCATGATCATAAAATGGTTGTTTTCTGTCACTATTCAACATCTACACATCTCTCTAAGCAATTTGAAGCCAAGTCACTTGCTCTTAGCTAACTTATTTCAGAGTTGTTAAAATCAGAGACGGGCATATAGTAGAATAATAACATTGATGGGAAAATATTCTTCTATAAATATTGGCATCCTTTGGAATATTGCATTCTAAAACAATATAGAGTTGTTATTTGGACACTGCATTTTATTTAGAACTGCCAGGAAAGGAAACATTTGTTCGTGGTATCTGTTTTCTTAGTCATTCACTGAAGCATGTTCTATTTATTGTATGTTCATGTTATTTGCTCACATTTTGGTTCCTGGAAATGCTTGCGCCCAAAGAAGAGGGAGGGTAAAGGGTTTGGCAATTGAGGCTACAATTAGTAAAGATCTCTACTTCTTCAGCTGTTCATCATCCCTTGTTTGCTGGTTACAGAATTCAAATGCTATTGTTGAAATCACCTGTTTAGGTGTTTGAAGGATGGACTCTTAACTTCTGCATTTCATTCTTTACTGGCTTTCAGAACTGCTGAGAAGAAGGAGGATTGGTGAGCTTTGGCTGTGGTTGCTAGTAGCCAGAGGGAGATGGTGATGACATTTCAGCTTTAGACATCTGATGGCTACCAACAGCAATTTCAGCAAAACTTCTATTATTCTGCCCACTAACCTGATTGTTGAGCAATTTCTTCAGAATCAGCCCTTGTTAACTTCTCAGAATAACCCACACAAGACATCCCAGCCATGACAAGAAAAGAAGCTAGCAATGGTTATTTGCCTGATCTCATAGTATGGTATCACTTCTGATTCTGTATATTTTATGATTGGCTTTCAGCATTTGCCTGCTGTTTTTATT
The DNA here is from genome assembly GCA_004320025.1 of Laticauda laticaudata. Taxonomy (NCBI): domain Eukaryota; kingdom Metazoa; phylum Chordata; class Lepidosauria; order Squamata; family Elapidae; genus Laticauda; species Laticauda laticaudata. The sequence goes on along the minus strand of BHFT01070586.1, from coordinate 6,743 downwards.
CTTTTTTCCCCAAGGTCTCTTTGGCTGCTTCATTCCCAGCTCCCAAGGAATTCAAATTTGTTGCAACACAATTATGCAGCAACCTGATTTAAGTAATGATAGGATTGCAATGGATAATTTTAACAGAAACTGAACTCACCGTATTTCAATCTTTTGGTGGTTATTCATGTGATTTATTATATACATGTAACTAGTTATTATATTTTATTTATGGTACTATAGTTTTTGATGTATTATAGTTATTTATGGTATAACAGTTTGACTATCTTATTAAAGTTATTTATATTATTATATACGCTAAACTATAAATACATCCAATGACTGCAAGCAAATCATATATAAGTGAATTATGCAGGAATATGCCTGCAAACCAGGGGCAGGAAACATTTGTGCCTCCAGTACAAATTACAATCCAGTACAATTACAAGACCAAGATTCTTGTATGTAGCCCATATTTATGAGATGGAAAAAAGATTATGAATGTTTACTTCTATCACTGTATGGTGATTCTTTTTACCACCTCCCTTTCTTCCCTTGCTTTAATTAAATGTGGTATGTGACAGAAAAACAAGTATGTTTTGTTATTTCAAAACAAACAAGCCTGCCCAAAAACACCACACAAACTTTTTAAGTTTTAAAACACTCTGAAAATGAAATAGATAAACAGAACACTTTTTTTTTTTTTGCAAAGGTAGAAGGCTTTGGCTGTTTGAAGAATCATATTCCAAACTGATGAGGTTATTTTAATCTAGCTCCTAATAACATCCATTTCCTTTGGAACTTTATTATTCAGAGCTTTTCTTGCACCACCAAACTGCTGATGTAAATCATCGCATGTACCCACTTTTTATAAAACAAATTTCTCTGGTTTTTTCTTGTTCCTTGTTACATAATTTCTTCTTCCATAAAATTCTCCAGGAGAATCTCTATGTGTTTTTGCATAACTGTATCTTTTCGCAATCATCCTTTTTCAGAAGAATGTCTCAAAATATGTTTTTAATTCATATTTCTGGCCAGAGAAATATGGGGGCTGCCCTCTTCTTTTCAGTGCTGTTCGGTGTGCTGTAATGGAATCTGGAATGGTAGGAAGGACCACTCCATTCACAGAATATTCCCTAGCAAATTTCTTTTTAAAATATTACGATGAACTATTTCCCTATGTTATTTGAAGTTTATTCTTGCATTTTTTAAAAAAGCACAAAACCTGAAGAAAAATCATTAAATATGCTCTTTAACTCACTGAAATATTTTTTATTTTATTTGGCCATTTAATGTTATCTATTTAATTAATTTGTACAGCTGCCCATCTCAAATATTTAACTCTGGAAATGCACAATGATTGAAAGCAAAAAAATATTATAACTTGATCAACACATCAATATCAATAAATAATTTACATGGCAGCCAGGATTAAAAAAACAACCAAAACAACAATTAACATCACCACGATATGGACTCAACCATATACTTGGAGCTTAAGGCTAAGTAACAAAACCAGATCTTCAAGGTGATATAAAAGGACAACTGTCTAATTTCTGGATATAATGTTCCAGAGGACAAGTGCCATGACAGAAAACGTTGTCTTCCTGGCCCTTGGACACTGTCTAAATCAATCAATCAAATCAAATCAAATCAAATCAAATCAAATCAAATCAAATCAATCCTGTTCATGAAGAAATGATCAACCATTCTAGATGTAACCTACCACTAGGCATTTATTTGCAGGCCAGACAGTATGCATTTACGATTATTCCAATACTGAGGAGTAATGCATCCCTCTCCCCCTCTCCCTCCCTCTGTTCCCCCCTCTCTTTCTCTTGCAAAGAACATGAGGCTAAACTCCTTAATCTAAATCAATAGTTCCCAAAGTAGGCGGTACTGCACCCTGGGGGGCAGTGGGATGCCTTGGGGGGGGCTAAGAGGCAAGGGGGCTGGCAGGGGGGCGGTAAGAATGGCAGGGGGGTGTTTGAGGCGTAAGCCCCACAGAGTCACCCATTGACTGTTGCACTGCTCTGGAGCCAGCGCCTTGAACACCCCCCTGCCACCTCTTAGCATTACCAAGGGGGCTGGCAGAAGGGCGCGAAGAGGCAGCAGGGAGTCGTTCAAGGCACCGGCTGTTGCACCGCTTCGGAGCCGGCACCTTGAATGTGGCAGCACATGTTATGTGCTGCCGCAGCCACATTCAATGGACCACCCCCTGCCACCTCTTAGCATTCCCAAGGAGCGAACACACCGCCCCCTGCCACCTCTTAGCATTTCCAAGGGGGGGATTCCCAGCAGAGGGGTGCTAAGAGGTGGCAGGGGGCATTCAAGGTGCCGGATCCAGAATGATGCAACCGTCAATGGGTGAGCCTATAGGGCTGGTGCCTCGAACACCCCCCTTCCACCTCTTAGCATCCCCAAGGGGGCCAGCAGAGGGGTGCTAAGAGGTGGCAGGGGGATGCTTGAGGCGCTGGTCCTGCAGGCCCATTGACCGGAGCCAGCGTCTTGAATACAGCAGCATGTTGGAAAAAGCTGCCATCACCGCTTTCCCAAAGTGCCGCCACTGTTGCATTCTGTCTGTCCGTTTGTCCATCCATCCATCCATCCATCCATCCATCCATCCATCCAAAAGATCTATCTGCCTGCCTGCCTACCTACCTGCCTGCCTGTCTGTCTTTCTGTCTACCTACTTACTTATCTACCTACCTAGATCTATTATCTACCTACCTATCCATCCACCCATCCAAAAGGTCTGTCTGTCTGTCTTCCTGCTTGCCTGCCTACTTACCTACCTGCCTACCTACCTATTTATCTACCAATATATCTGCCTGCCTGCCAACCTACCTACCTGTCTCTCTATCTATCCATCCATCCATCTATCCATGTTCGAAGCGCCAGCCCCGCAGGCACATCGGGAAAGTAGAGCAAAGCCAGTCTGGGAGGGAAGGAGGGAGGGAGAGCGAGAGAGAGAGAGAGCTGATGCATCAGGTTGAAATGAGGCCTAATTTAGACTGAGGCCCTTTTCCACATTGAAACATCTTTGGCTTCTGTTAAAGGTTTTGTGGATGAAACCATGGTCAAGACTATCAAGGAAGCTCTCACATTTTTGTTGAGGCTTTTAAACAGGATCCATTGGCCAGATCTCCACCTAACAAATTAACTTTTCCCAATATATACAGTGCCACTTCTGAAGAAGGCAAAACCAAATGTACTGGCACATTAAAGTGAAAATACAACACACACACACACACACACCATCAGCACACACACACACACACACACACACAGCACACACACTGTCTAACCTGCTGGAGCGGTGATTGACAAGAATAGATATCGTCATTATCTTTTCTCCCCTCCCCTTCCTTCCTCTTCTGTTATTTCTTTTTCTTTCTGTCCGCTTCCTCCACTTCCCCCTTTCTCTTTGTCCCTTTTTTTTCTTTCCCTTTCTCTTTCTTTCTTCTTCTCTCTTTCTCTCTCTCTCTTTCCATCTCTCAGGATCACCTCATTGACTTGGTAGGTTTGCTCTGGCTCGGCACTTGCTTGGGAGGTCCCTCCAATGAGCCGGCTCAATGGGTGGACCGCTGAGGGGTGTGCACTAGAATGGCAGGCACATTTGAAAGTTAGATGCAAAGCCAGAGGTCAGTAAATTTTGCTGCAAGAATAACACAAAGCTCTGGATTGTGGGCACAAGAAGGGACACACATGTCATGCAATTTAGCAACATAAAATAAAGAAATACAAATAAAAATCCATGCAAGAATCCAGCCAGCATGCTCTGATTAGATTCTATTCACTACCATAGAATCTAAAATCTTAGAGATGCTTTGGCCATTCCCTAAGTTCCAATGACCTGCTCCAGCAGGGTTGGAGAGGGAGTGTGTGGTATTTGTGTACATGGCTGTCAAAACTCCAAAAACAGGTCAAATAGCTCTGGGGAGTCCAGTCATAAATTAGGAACACTTGCTTAAACAACGCCATTAAGCGAGAACGGCACTTGTATTTGGTTTGCCCAGTCACCTGGGCCTAATGGGCCCACACACAGTCAGCATGAGCCCACCAACCACACATACCGGGTAACGTGACGCAAGCAAAGCCACGCCCACCCAGCCACATGACGCAGAAAGGCCAACACGCTCAAATTAGGGTCACATCCACAGAAATTTTGAATCCTAACGGCCTGGTGGGGAGCACTGAGGATGAGTTTGTAGCTACCAAAGGGGGCAGTGGACTTAAAGCAGTTTGGGAACCACTGATCTAAATCTACAAAGAGAGATCAGAATCTTAAAAATCATTCTAAGAGAAAATTTTTTTTTGACACCTTAGAACAATAATTAGTGAGGAAATGACTTTGCCCTTTCATAAATTATGGGCGTTCCAGCATTTGTCTGAATAGTTTTCTGCCTGAGAAGGAGTTTGGACTAGAAGACTTCAAGGATTGTTTTCAACTCCTCTTATTCTCTTATTCTGTTTCAAATGTAACACTAAATAAGAATAACATAGAAGTTTACTGTCCTTAAACAGCATACCTAAAGGGCCTGTCACACAGGCGACGGATGCAAAACGTTGTAAAGGCACAGCGCGGTGTTATCCGTTAGTTATCCGCTCTCAAGTTGTCAAATTTGCATAAGCAGAAACGGACAACAATGGAAAGGAACAGACGGGGAGGGAACGTAGCGAGAATGTAAAAGCGGATGCTCCACGGAATGCCTCGTGGATAGAAGCGGATGGAAGTGGATGGCACATCCGCAGGGCTTCCGGGGTACACAGCGAAAGCGGTGTGCAACGGAAGGGAACGGATGCCGGTGGATGCTAGCGATGAGCGGATGCATCACGGGAAGCCAAGTGGATGCCTAGGCAGATGCAACGCGTTCACATACGCATGCGGGGAGGAATGCAATTGCGTCAGCCGCCGCCGTCTGTCCCTCGCGGAAGTATTAGACAGGGAAGCAAGCTTGCAAGCAGGTCACCATTTCAGAGGAAAGACGCTGCTGCCAGACACAGCTCCAGCCGAGCCAAGCCCAACACCATGGGGAAGAAGAGGAAGCCTCTGACATCTGCTGCCGGCCCTGGGCAAGTAGGGCAGGGCCACCATCCCCACCCCCATGGACTGACTCTGCTTCTTGCTGGGGCTTCTGCTGCTCGGCTGACTCCTTCTGGTGGCTGGAAGCTTTCTTCTGTGCCGCTGCTCCTGGTCTGTGGCTTCTGCTGGTGCTTTACTCTGCTGGCGCCTGCTCCATGGTGCTGGTGCTTCTGCTGGTGCTTACTCTTGCTGGTGCTGAGCTCCTGGTGCTGGTTTGGCTTCTGCTGGTGCTTCCCTCTGCTGGCGCTGCTCCTGGTGCTGGTGCTTACTCTGCTGGACGCTGTTCCTGAGGTTGCTGGTGCTTCTGCTGGTGCATTTCTCTGCTGGCGCTGCTGCTGGTCGCGCTGTCTGCTGGTCTGCTGGTGCTACTCTGGTGCTCTCCCTGGTCCTGCCTGGTGTTGCTGGTGCTCCTGGTCCTGCGGTCCTGCTGGTGCTTGCTGGTCCTGCTGGTGCTGCTGGATCGCTGCTGGTGTGCTTTGGTTCTTACTCTGCTGCTGCTGATCCTGGTGGCTGCTAGGTGCTTGCTGGTGCCTGCAGGTCCTGCTTTGCTGCTACTGTTTGTTGCTGCTGCTGCTGGTGGTGGTGTGGTGCGAAGCAGCCCCTAGAACCTCGAAGCCCCTCTGGATGAGGGCCCAGATGGTCTCAAGAGGGAGGAAGAGGCATCATCGTGTGAATGGGGGGAGGCTTCCATCGAAGGGAATATGAGGATGAGTTGCTGGAATGGCTGAGGAGAACGAGTATCTATGGCGGAAGGGACACAGGTCTATCAGGACAACAAGCAGAAACAGGCGGCTTGGAGAGAGAAGGCGGAGAGCCTGGCGCCTTACACTCGGAAGAATCCTCCTCGGGTGTGGAAGCACATGCACACGACTGGTACGGGAAGCTGCACCTGCAAGAAAATCTGGCCAGGCCAAGAGGTCAGGCTGACGGACAGAGAGACCTGCATGATGGCCAGTGCAGCTTCTTGGAGGGAGGAATCTGCCACCTTTCTCTGCCCCTGCTCGGGAGGAGGCACCCTCTGACAACGCCCTCCTCTCTCAGGCAGCCGGCGCAGAGAGCCAGTCTCTTCTCTGGCGCCAAAGACAGCTCCTCGGTGTCAGGCAGATGGTCTTGTGGAGCGTACCCAGTGATGGAAGATCCCTCTCCTGATCAGCTACAGCTGAACTCGCCCGTGGTGGACGCGTGGAAGGACCCCGGCTGACGCAGTGGGAGCAAAGGAGAAGGGGCACTTCACCAGGACCCTACCACATCCACGCACTCTGCCTGTTGCCCGCCACAGCTCCCACCTCCACAGAAAGCAGGCAGAGAAGCCAGACGGGAGGGCAGAGCCCACCTGTCCTGCTGGAGATAGGGACACATCAAGCAGCGTAGATCTCCTCTCTCAGCCTGGTACACTAGCACGTATCATCCTCAAACACAATCCCTTCTCACCTACTCAACAGCCTCCTGGATATGTCGAATCAAAGTACCAGGTGATAGTACAGGATCACCAGTCTTCTTCACAACCTACCGCAGAACCCAGCTGAACTGCTCCACCAGTCCAGGTCTGCTCTCCACTCCAGTGATGTCATTGGCCTCGCTTTCCAAGGCTTTCCACAGGCACCTCACTCTACAGGCTACGGCTACCAGGAGCCTCCAGCAGCACAGGCAGCCCTTTCTAGTCCAGGTAGACGGTACA
>BHFT01070583.1:0-22640 GCA_004320025.1 Laticauda laticaudata | reverse complement strand
CAGGGGCAAAATTTGCATACCAGAGGGACAACAACGGAAAGGAACAGACGGGGGGAGGACGTCAGGGTGGAAATAGGAGAGGCGATGCTCACGGAAGCTAGCGGATGGATAGTGGATGAGAGCGGATGGCAAATCCGCAAGGTTCCGGGGGAGCGGCAGCAAAGCGGACGGCAGCGGAACAGAGCGGATGCACAGCGGAATACGCTGACGGATGCACAGCGGAAGCCTAGCAGATGAAGCGGATGCACAGCGGAAGCCGTGGCGGATGCCTAGCGGATGCCTAGGCATCAGCTGTGCATTCGGGGAGGATATGCCTTGCATCAGCCCCGCAGATATAAAGGGAAGCAAGCTCCAAAGCAGGTTCCAACATTCAGAGGAAAGACCTGCTTCAGAACACATCTCCAGCTGCCTGCCTGCTGCCTGCCTGCCAGCCCTGCCTGCCTGCCTGCCAGCTGCTCCTGCTGCTGCAGCAAGCATGCTGCCTGCCTGCTGCCTGCCTGCGCAGCCCATGCCCTGCCAGCCAAGCATACCACAAACCATAGAGGAAGAAGAGAAAGCCTCAGCAATCTGCCTGCCAAGCCTTGGCAAGAGGGACAGGGCCAACCCTCCACTCCTGGCCCTGCCACTCTACTTCTGCTCGGGGCTTCTGCACCAGGCTCACTCTTCTGGGGGCTTGGGCGTTCTGCTGCTTCTGCTTCTGGAGGAGCCTGAATGATGATGCTTATGGCGGTGGTGCTTCTCCTGGTGCTTAACTCTGCTGACACTGGCTCCTGGTGCTGGTGCTTCTGCTGGTGCTTACTCTGCTGGCACTGCTCCTGGTGCTGGTGCTTCTGCTGGTGCTTACTCTGCTGGGCTGCTCCTCGTCCGCTGGTCCTGCTGGTGTCCTGGTCCTGCTCGTGCTCCTGGTCTGTGGTGCTCCTGGTCTGCTCGTGCTCCTGTCATGGCTGGTGCTGCCTGGCGCTGCTGGCGCTGGCTGGCGCTTATTCTGCTGCTGTGATCCTGGTCCTGCTGGTGCTTGCTGGGTCCTGCTGGTGTGGTGTGGGAGGAGCCAGCCCTAAAACCTGGAAGCCCTCTGCTTTGAGGGCCCATGTGGTCCTGCAAGGAGGAAGAGGCAGACGCGAGAACGGGAGAGGAGGCAATTACAACGAGGTCGAGAGGGAACATGAGGATTGAGGTGCTGGATGCTGAGAGAGAATGAGTATCTATGGTGGAGGGACACAGGCTCACAACAGGGAACACCAAAAGGAAGCAGGCTGCTTGGAGAGAGAAGGCAGAGAGCCTGGGCTACAACACTCGGAGGCTGCTGCCTCGCTGGTGGACAGCACATGCACACCTTGGTACGGGAAGCTGCACTCAAGAAATTGGCCAGGCCACGGTCAAGCTTGATGGACGAGAGACCTATGTCATGGCCAAGTGACTTCCTGGAGGGTGAGATCCGCCACGAGAAGCAGCCGCCTCTGCACAACCCTCTCTCTCAGGGCAGCCCACAGTAGAGCCAGTCTCTTTCGTTGAAGAGAGTCAGCTCCTGTCTCCAGGCAGGGTATCCTGTGAAGCGTGCCACGACGGAGACCCCCGAGCGTGTAGTACCGAGGTGGAGCGCGTGGAGGACCTGTGCAGTGGAGAAAGGAATGGCACTCTCCACCCACAGCTTCAAAGCCGCATCCACCCCCAGCTCCACCTCCACAGAAGGCAGAGAGGCACAACCAGAGCAACACTGTCGCTGCTGGAGATAATGAGACAACCATCATGGAACAGCGTTAGATTCTCTCAGCTGGTAACACGGGACTACCTATCCTCCAACCGCAAGCCGCTTCCTCACCTATGTGAACAGACCTCATGGACATCGGGGAACCCCAGTACCAGGTGGTGAAAGGACAGGATCACCGATCTTTTCACAATCCCTCCAGACGCAGATGAACGCTGTTTTCCCACCCATCCAGGTCTGCTCCTCCACCCACGGTGATGTCAAATCCCATTCCAAAGGTTTCCACACAGGCCCTTCACCTACCAAGGCTAGAGGGCTACCAGGAGATCCAGCAGCCCAGGCAAGCAGCCCTTTCCAGTCCAGGCAGCATGTTCATACGGAGCCACCGTTGCGTACGTTCCACTGATGCCACAATGCCACCCATGCCACAATGGCACCACAGCCATCGATGCCACCCGCCACAGATGCTACCGAACGCCAGTCTCACCCAGATGCAGACCAGACAGCCACTACAACTGCTCCTTCCTCCACCAGCCAAGCCCGGCTCAGTACAGTCTGTCATCGTACTGGGGCTGAAACTCCATGGCAATGGAGGAAGGGGCTCTCCAACATACGGGGGCTGAAGCCAGCTGTTGAGAGCTTCATCAACACACCGTCCCCTGTTTTGCTTCCTCTCGGGGCCGGCCAGCCCCAGTGGGGCTTGTCAGACCAGCTCTCCACCAAGCAGCCATCGCAAGCACTGGACCTTTCACCCCTGAGACTGGGAGCACCTTCCGAGTGACAAGAAGAGTGCCAGAGACTGGGGTGGACTACCTCGTGGGACTTTATTTGGACACTTCGGACTTGGGTCCTTTTTCTTTTACAGCTTGTTATTAATAAAGATTTATCTTTGTTCAAAACACTTGCTTTCATTTATTTTTTTCAATAAAGTCTTGGTGGAAACTTTTACGAAATGGTTTAAGCTTTTGCAAATTGCTTGTGGTATGGTTAAGATAGCAAGTGGAATGGGCAGGGATACCCTTTGGATGGGTAAGGATAGCAGTGGGATGGGCAGGGTTAACTTTGGTATGGGTAACTACTGTGGGATGGGCAGGGAATACCTTTTGGCAGGGTAATAGCTGTGGAATAGATACCTCTCAGTGCAATGCATAGGTGGGAGTGTAATGGTCCACCCTTACCAGGTGCCACACCTTTTGGCCCTTTCATTATCAATAACAATGTAAGCATTGATCCACAATTTTGAAGCATAAACAAATTTTTAATTAAATGCCTGTTCATTTGTAGGCCCACCATACATAACATGGACAATCCTCATTCAGTGTGCAATGAGACAGGCTCAAGGAGCATCCATTAATTCTATCATTACCTGGTCCTTTGCCATGCCAACCTGCTCCAGCTGGGGAAGTTGCACCAGTGTTTCAGGAGGTTGCGCTGCTTCTTCTTCACGTGAAGCTCAGTTGGCAGAGGCTTCCTTGGAAGGCTCAACAAGGCTTTTCGTGTAGGAAGCGCTCTTTCGCCTTCACAAGGCCGCAAATGTGCGGGCCCTTACCTGCTGAAGGGCAAATGCAATGGTCCCATTGCCTGTTGGAGGTCCACGAGCCTGTTCGCAAAGACTGGGTAGCGGTGCGCCAAATGAGATTGTGCATGTGATGCAGCAAGCTTCCACGATCCTCCTCACGATCTGTGGCGATGCCTGCATGGTGGTGGAGAAGTATCCCCCTGGAACCTGTTTTGCCAGGATGCGAAAAGGCGTTCTCCCACGCGCCTTTGCCCTGGACAGCTTTGTAGTTTGAAGATTCCTCTCTTCACGGGTGAGGCATCTGGAGGTTGTAGGGCTCATGAGGTAGGTTCTGGAGGAGAAGGCGTCATCCCCCACGATGAAGTTAGGGCACAACTTGCTGTCATTGGGCAGGGGGTCTGTATCTGGAAAAGCCATGATGAGGTTTGCGTTCCCGCCTTTTGAGAGTGGATAACAACGGATGAAACATTTTTCTCGTCCGCTGTGTCCTTTTTACAAACGTTTTGCATCCGTGGGCCAGTGTGACAGGGCCTTTAGATGCATCAAAAGTTAGATGCTGGGTGTGTGTATGGCTGTGTGTCTCAATGTACAGGTGGTTCTTGATTTGCGACCACAATTGAGTTCAACAATTAGGCTGCTGAGTGAGACATTTGTTAAGTGAGTTTTGCCCCATTTTACGATCTTTCTTGCCACAGTTGTTAAGTGAATCACTGCAATTATTAAGCTAGTAACACAGTTGTGGAGGGAATCTGGCTTCCACATGACACTGGAATACTGGAAATATGCAGTAAATATGAGTCAGTTTGCCAAACTTTTTAATTTTGATCATGTGACCATGGAGATGCTACAATGTTCGTAAGGGTAAAAAATAGTGACAAGTCATTTTTTTCAGTGCCACTGTAACCTTGGATGGTCACTAAATGAACTGTTGTAAGTCAAAGACCAACTGTACTTTTACTTTGTTCTCCGAATTGAAGCTTATTTTGCTCACATTTTAATATCATATTGTGATCAGTTAAAATTTAAGAACTTGTATTAATAGAAACTCTTTAAATATATGATCCCAAGTGATGATCCGTTTTGGCCAGATGGTATTTGAATTTTTGGAAAACAGTGTATATTTTTGCTATTTCGTTGATTATTGCTGTCCATTTGAATGGATTTACAGATATAATTTTTGTTTACTTCCTATTTCTTTCCTGAGATTCAACTGCATAATCTGCAGTGGATATTATTCCAGTACTTTGTAATCCAAAGCAATATAAAATTGTGTGAATCTTACCATAGCAATGCCAACACCACATGAAACAATAACACTCAGCATAAGCAAAGACTGCTCAGTATACCGACTGGTTAATCTTCCAATTATGAGGCCCTGAACAACCTGGTGGGGGGGAGGGAAGAGAGAGAAAAAAACCCAGATACATCAAGCTCTAAGAAATTTCTAGATTAAATACAGGCTCATACTAAACAATACTTTCTGCAGAATATCCAGATCCAAAATTATACTATATCTAGGAAATGTTCACTTGACTGAATAGCATGCTTTCAGCATGATATGTTCCTGTCTTCTATCATTCATGTTCCTGCTAGTATATTCTGTGATACATGCCATGTTTATTGTCCTAATTTTATTGTTTTATATGAATGTTTAAAAATAAATCTCCCAGGTGTTCACAGGCGTTTTGATCAAATCCACCATCTCATTCATTTTGTAAGAGTGCCCATAATATTTGAAATGGACCAAATAAATTATATTATGCGGATGACATAAAGACATTACAGCTTAAGAAAACATTATACATAAATCCATGCAATGGACCTTTGTTTGTTTTTAAGGAGAAGCAACAGGACTTTTCTCTCATTACTGCTGGTCTTCAAACAGTTTCCATCTCTAAGCATTTAATCACCTCTTTCAAACAGTTTATTTGTCACACCAAATAAGCCTTTTTTGGGGTGGGGGGGGAAGCAGATGGGAAGGCATTTTGAGTTGGAAAAATATCTACACGTTTGGTAAGAATGGGCATGAGGTTACTATCTAAATTAGAGAACAGCTGGTTCAGCATAAAAGTGAGAAATGTCAAAGGAGTAATCAGAACTGTTCCGTCCGGAAAAGAAGCGCGTGAGACCGGGTTCCAACTAACAACTCTTTATTCGGTTAACAACTCTTTATTCGGTTAACAGCAACAGTAACGGAACATTGGTTCAAGCCGCGGCAGCCCTTTATATAAAGGCTTGCCTGCCGGCTTGTAGCCAATGACATCAATTTAATCTTGCCGCCTTTGAGCGGCTTCTTGGATTGGTTCCTAATGAACCAATCCACTACTGGCCTTTTGGCCAATCAGAATTGACTACTTGGAACCTTCCAAGTTATACAGAACAGGAACATACCATTGTGTCTTTAAAAAGTGGTATTATTTCAACAAATATTTTAAAAACACAACCAATTACAATAAGATAGGAGTTCCCAATAATTCCATATAGGATTGATCTCTCAGTGCTTTGATATCATGTTGAGGAATCTGCTCTAAACAATACAAGTTAAATTAGAACATAAGAAATATAACGTATTTGGAAATATAAGTTAGACAAGTACAAATTTTCCAAAAATATCTTTCATCAGAATGATATTTTTTAAAAAATAATAAAATGTTAATAAATTTGATCCTGGTCACTTTACTCAGAAAAATGAAGACTATATCTGTTTCCAGTGTATAGTGCACAGACAAAATATGAATGCTTAGTAAGAATATTTTAATTCCCCTCATCTCCTGCTTTTAAATATTGCTGATATGGTACACAGTTAAGATAATTAGGATAATTAAAAAACTTTGCCAGTTAAAAGATATCAGCTAAAATCTTAAACCCACTGATTATACTTTTTAGAAATGGATTGAAATACAGCAGTACAACTTAGTGCTCAGAGCGCTCCTAAAGGTATATTTGTGTACTAACATTTGGAGAAAAATAATTATAATTCACCATTATGCATATAAGGTTCCAATAAAAAGGAATCAACAGAAATTAAATTCTTTACTAGGTGCTTGAGTGACAGGATTTTTAATACAAATGGATCAAACTGTCCAGTTAACATCCCTAGGCAGGAAAAATTCAAATGTTTACCAGGGAAGTTATCACCACTATCTAAATGGGAAGCTGTAGAGGAAAAAAAAAAGCAAGCTCAAATGTAGAAAAGTAGGTAATAAATTAATGACAACCGAATTTGATCCCTCAAAATAGTTCTTAAATGTATAGGTTTTTTCCTTGGGTGTACCATTGTACTGAACGAGTAATTATCAGATTTGAGATTTAATTGGATTTTCTCCACCCTAAAGGCTAGTTCCCAGACTCCACAAATATATCTTTTAACACACTCATTTCTACACTGATTCTACAAAAGGTAGCCAAAGTGCAGCTGATAGAAAAAGAACAGCTGGGGCCATGGGAAGTGTTGTAATTACTACTGTATCATCTCTTGATTCTTTTTTGGGGGAGGGGTGGGATGCAGGGAGAGTTTATTGTTCCATGGAACAAAATTGCAAAAAGTTTCTGTTAAATCCTAAATGACTATCAGAAAATCAGAAGCCCACTCTTGTCTTCCAGTTTTATGGCTGTGATTCTTTTAATGAAATTCTACTGTATTTCACTATTGAACTTCAGATCATGCCATCAGAATATGTGCTCCAACATGCTACCGTATATACTCGCATATAAGCTGACTTTAGAACACTTTTTTTTTCCCCCAAATTTGGGGGTCGGCTTATACGCGAATAAATCTGGCTGCCCAACTTCGCGCGATTTGAGAGCCAGACTCTTCATCGCTTCGCGGGCAGCGGCTTCGCGGATGAGAGTCTTGGGCTCTCATCGCGTCCTTTCGCGGGTCAGCGGCTTCACGCGATGAGAGCCAAGACTCTCAATCGACCTTTGCAGGCAGCGGCTTCGTGCAATGAGAGCCAAGACTCTCATCGCGCGAAGCCGCTGCCTGCGAAGGCGATGAGAGTCTTGGCTCTCATCGCGTGAAGTCGGGGCAGCCAGATTTATTCGCGTATAAGCTGACCCCCAAATTTGGGGAAAAAAAAAAAGCGTTCACCATGGTATTTGGGGATCGGCTTATATCCGAGTTTTTTCAAAAATCGTCATTTTGGGGCAGTTTTTAAAGGGTCGGCTTATATGCGAGATCGGCTTATATGCAGGTATATACGGTAATAATAGCAGGTGCAGGATTGCTTATCCAATCTATCCCTCACAACAGCAGAATTACTTTTGACAGTGCCCTAGTTTTGAGGACTTTTGGGGACTTTATTTACACACACACTTACAGATACACACCCTCTTCCATCGGAGTGGTTTTTTTCTCTTAAAATCGCTCAGCAAACAAAGAAAAGAGCAGAAGCAACATGAGAAGCCCAGTGGTGTTTGCATCACAATTACAGAACAAGCAAGCTACACAACTGTTCTATCTGCTATTCTGCTAGAGCAGACCATAAAAGATAAAAGATCCATTTAATGTACTGCTCATTACATGAATAGAAATGTATTCTATTCCTGACAGAAAATGGACTAATGGAGAAGGAGGGTGGGGAAAATATGCTAATAGTTCCATCATCCATCACAAATTGTTCTGCATAAAGATAATTTAATCAATGTCAATGTGATAGCACATGGTGCTTTGCCTTGTATGGTAGTCTGAGAAAAGCTACTAACATTTTGCCTTGTACGGTCGTCTGGGAAAATGTAATGTGAAATAAGAAAGACTTCTACACTGTTGGCTAACAAATATAAGAGATAAAAGTTCCACAGGTCAAGATTGTAGAATGAGGGAGTGAGGTTTGGGTGCATAATGTATCAGTCCATGAGCAGACATGAAGATCATCTGCCAGCAGTAGAAATTTTGGGGAAGAAGATACTATAAGGCAGACAGAATCAAGATCTTATACAGGTTTTTTTTTTTAATTGCTGCCTATTCAGGTCAGAATGAATGCTTCTAATAATCAGGGACCGGTGGGGTTACAGCAGAAATGGGCTTTTCAAACCTGAAATCTTGGAGAGGTCATATTCTGTGAACCCTGAGAAGCTTGCACCGGAACAGGATATTCTGGTCTTTCAAAAGAAAGTCCCTTGCACAGTGTTAAGTATAAAGCTGGCAATACTTCACTGAGAAAGATTCATAACTCTTTCTGTCTCTTGGATTGCACTCAAGAAGAGCAATTTTCAAAGACAGTGTTTCCCCAGTACGGTATTCTTCCAGTGATTTTTAAAAGAATTCCTGTAAACTGCAGAAAGACTGTTCAAATGTAAAGTTTACTGGAGGTGGACTTTAAATGGTATGGAGGACATTATGCTGGGAGGCTGCTCAAGCAAAATAATTCACAAACACAGCTAATATTATAATGTAAGACAGCCTAGATCAGGGATGTCAAACTGGTGGCCATGTGTCATGCATAGGCCACATCCCAGCCCTGCTCCACGAAGGGGAAAAACATTGCAGTACATCACATGATGGCAACATGGTGCCATGAGTTGACACCCGTGGCCTAGATTAACACAAGAAACTATTTTTTACAGAATCAGACCACTGACTAATCTGAGGACTGCAAACACGGTAGTCATATTTGCCAATATGTTCATGTAATTCATTATCGGATATATATACTTGGTCACATTGCAATAGAGCCGTGATGGCGAACCTATGGCACACGTGCCAAAAGTGGCACACAGAGCTATCTTTGCTGGCATGAGAGCCAGCGCCCAGGATCAGGTCCACTGCACATGCACATGCGCCTCCCGCCAGCCAGCTGATTGTCGGAAATCTGCCACACATGGATGGAGAGTGGGGTGCGAGAGGGAGACATGCGCGCATGCACAAAGACACATGGTGCATGTGGGGGGTTGGGGGGTCACACGGACATTGCATTATGGGTGCAGGCACACATGCATGCACACGGATACACATGCATGCACTTTTGGCACGCAATAATGAATAGGTTAGGCATCACTTCAACAGAGGATGAATCCTCCTTTTTGTTATAAAATATGTCGTATTCATACATCTCAAGAGCCCTGCAAAAGTAAAGGAGAGTCGGAGATCAAGAAATCTTGCAACCTCCTATTCAGAAGGGACCAAATGTCTCCTTCACATGAAAAGAAAGATGTCTTTAGTCAAGGTAATTGAACAAGGTCCTATTTTTACAGGAGTTAAAAGGGAAATTAGATGCTGAACTAGTCAGCAGATTATAGCTCTCTCTTCTATCAACTGACAATAGCTGAGAAACTAAAAGTAAATGATCAGGTGACAGTGCTACTAAGTTTTTTAATTAATGATTGTGTAACACACCCAAATTCTAGCCTATAGCTATATCAGCATAATTGTATATCATTAATGCACTTTATGGAATGATACTGAATCATGGATATGTGGAATGAAGGTGGATGTATTTTGTAGCCTCTGATTCTGAAAATGACAAGAGAACAAGTTATTCTTAGGTCTCTTCTGTGAGTATTGGATAAGATGCATTAGGTTTTGTGCTACTCGATACAAATATAAGAGATAATTTTGTGCTTTGCAGTTACTTGAATGTTGCAACATCTCATACTACATAATGTACCATGGAATAATGGCTACATAGATTTGCTACTGCAGGAAAAATTGCTAGCTCACATGAAGCACACCCTCTCCTCCTACAGGCATTCCATCAAAGGGCAGAGTCTTACCAGACTTCAGGCATTCTTTTGAACTCAGGGTCACTGACTCAGTAGTCCCATAATAGGTGGGGATATGCAGCCTGTAATTCTTACCTAAACTTTCCAGTATCACCTATAGGTGGAAAGGATCCTTGGGATTTGGTTTTCTATAATGATGTTGAGTTTTTCTTCAGCTATCCTTAACTATTATCTATTTCTGATCTCCTCTATTTTGAAATATAACAGCCTTCCCCAAAATTTGGTAAATGTACAATTCCTTCAGTTGATACAAATAGGGATTTTAATCTGGCTCTTCCCATTGTTAGCCTATGTATGACTAACTATTGTTCCACCAACTTCTCTGTAGAACCACCAGTTTTCCCAGCAATTCTTCCAGTTTATTGTGTCCCAGGGTATTGTATAGAGGTAGCTAATGACAACTTTCAGGCATAGAGACAAATTTTGTTTTCAGGAAGGTGGATTGATTTAGAGACTTGGTTATATACCTTTGGTATTTAATTCCCCAAACACCATACTGAATACCTAAACTTGGCCAATAAAGAATTCTATTCTTAAGTACTTTTTAGAAGTCCATATTGAAAAATGCTTCCATACTGAACTTCCTTTGGCCATTTCAAGCAAGTTGGTGGCCTCATCACCTACCTTTGAATTCTGCTTGGCTTTGTAACATGACCTTCTCTGAAGTAATATGAAGAGAAAACTCTTTACCTTAACAGGACTTTGTTGTATTATCAATATACCAAAGAGGAAGGAAATAGTTTGCAAGTGACATAACAAGAGCTGCCCTTGGCTATGTACACAAGCTGCAGGTGAAACAACTTTGTCTTTGTTCTCCTTCAAAGCCATATAAGCCTCTGAATCTCTAGGGGAAATATTTGATTGGAAACTCCCAACAAAGTAATTCAAAGAGTAAAAACTGCCTTTCTTCCTTTCATGCATCATTAACAACAGCAACTGTGCCATAAATCCAGCTGATATTTTCAGATCTTAAAGCAGAAAAATACACAGTAGAGAAAAAATTTAATCTCCTTTTTGGAAGGAAGCCAGTCTTGGGAAGTACCTGAATTGATTTAACAAATAATCTCTAAATATTTTTTCTGCCTTCAAAAAAGTCATATTCATACTGCTGAAAAATGAAAAAGGCATAGCATAGCTATCATACACGAAGTCCAGTACAAGAAATCAACATTAAGGTTAGTAGTATTACAAGACTCAATATTATAGCAATAGCAATAGCACTTAGACTTATATACTACTTTATAGTGCTTTATAGCCCTTTCTAAACGGTTTACAGACTGAGCCTATTGCCCTTAACAATTTAGGTCCTCATTTTACCCACCTCGGAAGGATGAAAGGCTGAGTCAACCTTGAGCCTGGTGAGATTTAATCTGCCAAATTGCAGGCATCTGGCTGTAAGCAGAAGTAGCCTTCAATTACTGCACTCTAACCACTGCACCACCAAGGCTCTTATTCCAAAGACTACAACAGAGAAACCAGAACTGCTGATGGAGTGGGTCATTTTTGTCAGATTTGTACAGGAATGTGTAAGCAAATAAAATGCAGTTCTACTGAAGTCAGTAGAAAAGTAGCAACACATATTCATGGACACTATTCATTTTGTTTTGAATTTGACCATAAAGAACTGCAAAGACAAGATAAAGGCTCAGTAGCATACACCAGCACTCCCAAAGCTAAAACCATCATAATCAAAACCAATCTCCTTTTGCACTTTTTAACATTATGTGAAGTTTGTCCCTACTATAAATAAAACCTTTTATTAATTCATTGATCAGATTCATTGATTTGGGGTCTGCCTTTGAATACATTTTAGATTATACATATGGTTGTTATATTTCCTGGGATCTCCTCTGTAGAAAAAAGGAACTCCTAATTTTATAATTAATCTTTTCTCCTGGATGTATTCAACTATTATGATAGTTGAAGAATTTTCATATTAAACTCAGTTTCTCTTACATCAGACAGGTAGCCACAGGCACAATCTGGAGGTGCACAGGTGTGTGATCTGGGGGCCCTTCTGGACTCACCACTCCTGCTCAAAGAGCAGCCAGCAGTTGTGGCTAGGAGGGCCTTTTCACAGTTTTGTGTTGTGTGCTAGTTGTGCCGTTCCAGGACCAGGGGCTCTGCTCATAGTCACTTATTCCCTCGTCACCTCCAGATTGGATTGCTGTCAAGCACTCTACATGGGGCTCCTTTTGAAGAGTATCAGTTGCTCTAGAATGGAATGGCATGTGTGCTTCCAGGACCAATTCAAGATGCTGGTTTTAATTTTTAAAGCCCTTCATGAAATGGGTCCAGGTTACCTGAGGGACCATCTCTCTCCAGTTACATCTGCTTGTCCCAGGAGATCTGGGAGAGACCCATTTTGCTGGTCATGTCTCCTAGGGATTTGACAGTTCCCAGGAGATGGGCCTTCTCTGCTATGGTGCCTGCATCATGAAACATTTTCTCTACCCCACTCCCTAGTGTGAAGTTAGCTCCATCCCTCTTAATGTTTCACAAGTCCCTCAAGACTTGGCCAAGATCCATGATGGCACAGTGGTTCGAATGTAGTATAGCATGCCAACTCTGCTCACACTGCCAGGAGTTCAATTCCTTCGATCCTGATTGGCTCAAGGTTGACTCAGCCTTCCATCCTTCCAAGGTTGGTAAAATGAGGACCCAGATTGTGAGGGCAATATGCTGACTCTGTAAACTGCTGAGAGAGTCCTGTAAAGCACTATAAAATGATATATAAATCTTATTATCAAACCTAGAACTCCCAGTGCACTGGTGATATTTTAAAATGGTTTATCATTACAATTCATACTCACTTTCTCCTTGCTCTGGTTTTATATTTTAAATAAGGACCATTTTACATATTCATTGTTTTATTTAATTGCATGCCACCTAGAATCATTTTTAATGAGATGGGAAACTACAAATTTGATAAACAAACAAGCATGCAAATAAAATCAGGCTGCCTATACTCCTATCATTGAATTGTGTGCTATGAACAATTTCAACTTGGTCATGTTACCCATTGAGAATATCACAATTGATTTACTCCAAGATAGATCTGTTTTTATTAATCCTTTTGAAAAAGAAGTCATTCTGTTCCACAACCCCTTTATGTTATTTTTGGATAAATTTTATTTCCCTGACTGTATCTTCTTTCATCTTACCTATTCACTAGGTTGACTTTACTCATAAACTCAACCACAACTTTTAGATGTGACTGAGAAGATTGTCACAAAGGACCTTTTTCAAAAGGCTATTGGACTTCCTTTGGTTTCTTTGTTTTGTGTTTAATGAAAAAACAAAGGAAGTCTAGCTGCTTTTTGAAAAAGCTGCTTTATGACAACCATGACCTGGATGAATGAGAATCTCCATAGACTGAGAAGATTTTTAAAAAAGTATCAGGAATTAAAATTAAGGAAAAATCTCTTTTACCAATCTCCTCAGTCTAAGCAGTATCTGGGAAGTTGAGCCATCCAAACATCGAAAAGATACCAGGAGTGTTTTTACCAAAATACCAGTCTTGCCAGTTGAAAAAGGATCATACTGTATGGATATTACAACAAGGGTAGAATGGTTCATCTTTTGAATTAGCAGAACATATGCTTTGGTATTACCACACAAAACTGTATAATTAACTGGGGAAGATCCTTCTATCTTGGCCAGGACAATTTTCTATAAGTGCAAGTAGACAATGACTGACAAAAGAGGAGGTGGAAGATTTTTTTCCTCAAAGATTAATTCTGCATTCAGTCTTCGAGGATTTGTCACATGTCATATTGAAAAGAAGTACAAAGACATTGAAAGGACATGGGACTAAATTGGTAAGGTGCAGGAAATGAGGAAAAGGCATTGCAGCTGCCTTCTAGGGAATGTGCCTAGGATATGTCCTAGGATTAAATGCCATCAGCTTCTGACACTCTTCTATGTAAAGCCCTTCTAAATGGAAGTCATTATTCAGTTGTTGATATTAAGAGCTTTATGCAAACTCTCACTAGTAGGGGTTTTTAGGTAGAAATAGGAATTGGAAAAAGTTGGCATAAATTGTGAAATTACGAAACGCATTGACATAAGGAGAGTAGTTTGTTTATAAAAATTGTTTGGTGGAGAGGAAGACAAGATAAAAAGAATTTGGTGTGTCACATTTTTTGTGAGTTTCTAGGTGTGGGACAAGACATAACTGAAAATAATAAAAATAATTTTGATTATTATTACATTGTTATTAAAAACAAACATGTTTTGGCTAATTAACTTAATATTTATTCAACACATTGTGGAAAATAATTGTTTACAATTACTGGGGATTCTCTGCATTTGAGAAGTTTGGAATGAAAATTTCATAGTCATCTCTTGGAAAAACAGACCTGTTTAAACTCAGTGGAAAGTGTGACGCAAAAAATAATAATTGAATTTTGAAGACATTTTCATGGATTGTGCACTTAAAACATCACTGGTTAAGAAAACTTCAGCATTGTTCAGAGACACTATTTTGGGGTGATTTCCAAACAAATGAGGAGGGATCCTTGATGGCCTCGGAAGATTGTTGTGATCTCACAATTGTTAAATTAAATGCACAATGAAGATATGTGCTATTGAAGGAGAAAAGTTATAAGAACAAATGATTTAAAGCTGTACAAAATTAGGTGTTTCCCTTTTTTTCCCCTCTAGGACAGTGGTCGCCAAGCAGGGACTATTGGTGATCCATGAGAAAATTTTGGTGGTCCGCAGAGAAATGTCCCCCCCAAAGCACTCCCCCCAAAACAATTAATCCAGGCTGTGCGGGAACACAAGGCTGCGTTGCTCACATGGCCCGCCCCCCCCGCCCCCACTCTTTGGCTGAGTGCAAATTTTACCTTCAGTAGAGCCATGCGAGCTGGAACTGGAAGGTAAGACCAACATTGGGGAGGGAAATCTGCCCCGGGGTGGCTTGCTGATGTTGGTGGGAAAGTCGGTCCCATATTCCAGAGCTGCAGTAATCACAGGACTGGCCATTTGGTCATCCTGGAGCAGCTGTTCCTCTACCTGGGTTCACCAGCCTGCAATGGACTGGAGGAGCAGCTACTCCGGGATGACCAAAGGGCCAGTCCTATGACTACTGCAGCTCTAGAATATAGGACCAACTTTCCCACCAATGTCAGCAAACCACCATCAGTCAAAATTCATATTAATGGTCCGCGGGATTTGAAATTATGAGTTTGGTGGTCCCTGAGGTCCAAAAGTTGGTGACCCCTGTTCTAGGAAGAAGGAAGGGTCTTTGGCATGTTAAAGAGCAGAGGCAAAACCTCTTGAATGAGGAATGTTTTATTTCAAAGGAGCATAACATTCCCTCCTGGTTTGTTCTTAATGTGGAATGTGTGCTATGAGAACAGACAAACAAATGATGCTCTCTTCCCACTGCAGCAGATGCCTCCTTCCTTCTCATATACAATGGGCGTGTGTCTGTTTGAGTTTCCATATTACTACGCTATTTTGTTCTGCACATACACACACAGAGAAAGAAGTTTACAACAAACAGGACAGTTTTGTTTTCTATGTTTCAGGGTCAAAATCAGCCAACTTTCTTCCCTAAAGCTTAAAAAGAAAACCATTTGCAGGAATAGGTTTGGATATTTGAAGGGAGAGAAAAAGAAATTCTCCACTGGCACCAGATCTCTAAATAAAATAGGTAAAATTCATTTTGCTCCATACTAAACAAAAGCAATCAGTGCTCTTCAAAGCAATAAAGATCACTGAAAATTATTCTTCTGTGTGGTAAAAATAGAGTAAAATGGCGGAAACTTCTGCTAATGCATTACATTAATCATCACTTATCCAATTACAGGCCTTGGAAATTCCCTGCCTTTTTAACCTTCCCAACCTTTGTATCTGATAAATGACAGCAAATTATTTGAAAAGCAAAATGGATCTCTGTGATTCTAAGGCCAAAAGATATTAAAACAGAAATCATTTTGGTAAAAGCAAGAGATGACTGTGATTGAGGTATGTTTCACAGACAGGCTTAGCCTAAAGGCTGATTTGACATCTTTCATCACTAATTTTTTTGTTAACATTACATTTTAACAAACTAAAATTAAAACCTGCATGATAAAACAAAGATATTTTTTTCCCCCAACTGATGAGTTGGGATCTAGAATACTGTATCTGAAAAATCCTTTCAGGCTTGTCTGCTCCCAGCAACATATTAAATAGCAAATATCCATGACCTATCTGAATATGAAAGTGCTTCCTTTTAGAAGGAAGGTTGTTTTTGGAAAAAGAAAAGTCCAAACCAACTTCCTTGACTTCCTGGCAATAAGAGGTTATGTTGGCAATATTTAAAGTCATCATTCTTGCTTCACTATTGAAGAGAGGCTATAGAGAATATCACAAGAGTTATCCCAACTCTTGAGGAAAAAACCCAACTCAATTAGGGAAAGTTTTAGGGAGAGCTCCCTCCCCTGTCTCCCCACCTTCTGAATCTTGGCCTGGCTATAAGTATGTATAACAAGGATGGGAGTAGATGCTTCAGATATTCTTCTTCAATGCATAGATACTGACAAGTTGGTGGGAGATGAGGACCAGATCACCCTGCAGGCTCAGAATAATACAAATAGCTCAAATAGGGTTTGACCCAAGTACAAAATCTCTGCTCCCAGCAATGTGTGACTGTATCCCAGGGAAAAGCATAGTAGAGCATTTGACAGGATGAGGCCATACCGGTGTGATCATAGCTCTGATGAGGTATATAGCTGATGATCTATATATCTGAAATTAAATTCATCTATGCACACTGACACACACACAGGAATATGAGGATAAGCTGTCAATGCCCGTTGTATTACCATTTGAAGGATTCCACTGTAGGACATCAAATAACCAGCATGAGCAACTTCCAGACCAAAGAAATCAATGGATATGATGGAAAGCATAATTAGGAACACCCCTAGGGTTAAAACAAAAACACTTATTTTAGGATAACCAGGAAACTGTTATTGCAATTATTGTATTCCTGTTCTCTTGCAGAATCCAATCTGAATCAGTGACAGGGACCAGAGATTTATTCTTCCAAATTACTGCTGCTTTTCATGTAGTTTTCTTAAATCACAATATGGAAATGGTGACCATCACCATCTAGGATTTTTAAACTTCTTTAGTACTTTTCATATTAGTCTATAGCCCTGTGCATGGAAGCTACCATTATTATTATAAGCATTATCCAGACCCAACCCTGCTTAGTGTTTTGTTTTATTTTGATCACACAACACCTGTTATGCCATTTGATCATTAGGATCAGTCATGGACCCAATTCACATTTTCTACTTGTCCTATAGCTACTGCAGGCTTCCTACCATTCTTGAGTTCAGGAAGTGACAATATAGTCCGTCTTCTACTCCCAGCCCATTATACTTATTGACAGAGCTGTTGTAGGTCTGAAGCTTTACTTCAAGTGATTGGTGTATCGTGCTTCATTCAATTTAGCATCATCCTCAGCTCTGATTGGCTGCAGTGCCTGGTCCACCCCTCTCTTTCAGTGGCTAGTTGCTACCTGTATAGCCATTCACTCTGTGACCAATGTACTGGAATTCATCAGTACTTTGAGCCTCGGTGGCGCAGTGATTTGAATGCAGGACTGTAGGCTACTTCTGCTGACTTCCAGCTGCTTGCAATTTGGCAGTTCAAATCCCACCATGCTCAAGGTTGACTCAGCCTTCCATCCTTCCAAGCTGGGTAAAATGAGGATCAAGACTGCTGAGAGCAATATGCTGACTCTGTAAAACCACTTAGAGAGGTCTGTAAAGCACTGTAAAGTGGTTTATAAGTCTAAAGGCCCTGTCACACTGGCCGACGGATGCAAAACGTTTGTAAAAAGGACACAGTGGACGAGAAAAATGTTCCATCCGTTGTTATCCGCTCTCAAAAGGGGCAAAACATTTGCATAACCAGAGCGGGACAACACACGAAAGGAACGGACAGGGAAGGAACGTAGGGCGGATGGAAAGCGGATGCTCCACGGAAGCTTAGCGGATGGAAGCGGATGAGAGCAGATGGCACATCCTCAAGGCTTCCGGGGGAGCGCAGCAAAGCGGACGCGGAACAGAAAGAGTGGATGCAGAGCGGATGCGAGCGGATGAAGCGGATGCAGAGCGTAAGCCTAGCGGATGCCTCGCGGATGCCTAGCGTTCACTGTGCATGCGGGAGAATGCATTGCGTCAGCCCCGCGGATATAAAGGGAAGCGCTCGCAAGCAGGTCACCATTCAGAGGAAAGACCTGCTTCCAGACACAGCTCTCCAGCCAGCGCCAGCCAGCACAGCTAGCCAGCAACCCAACAACCATGGAAGAAACGGAAGCCTCTGCCATCTGCTGCCAGCCCTGGCAAGAGGGACAGGGCCACCCTCCCACCCCCTGGCCCTCACTCTGCTTTTGCTGGGGCTTCTGCTGCCCGGGCTCGATCTCCTGGTGCTGGGGTTCTGTTGATGCTGCTTCTGGAGGTGGGGCTTCTGCTGATGCTGCTTCTGGAGGTGGGGCTTCTGCTGGTGCTTACTCTGCTGATGCTGCTTCTAGTGGTGGTGCTTCTGCTGATGCTGTTTCTGGTGCTGTGCTTCTGCTGGTGCTTACTCTGCTGGCACTGCTCCTGGTGCTGGTGCTTCTGCTGGTGCTTACTCTGCTAGCACTGCTTCCTCGTCCTGCTGGTCCTGCTGGTGCTTACTCTGGCTGCGCTGCTCCTGGTCCTGCTGGTCTGCTGTGCTCCTGGTCCCTGCTGGTCCTGCTCTATGCTCCTGGTCCTGGTCCTGCTGGTGCTGCTGCTGTGCTCCTGGTCCTGCTGGTGCTCCTGGTCCTGCTGGTCCTGCTGGTGCTGCTGCTGCTGATGGTGGTCCTGCTGGTCCTGCTGTGTCCTGCTTTTGCTGCTACTTTGTTGCTGCTGCTGCTGCTGCGTGTGTGGAGGAGCAGCCCCTACAACCTTGAAGCCCCTTCATGAGGGCCAATGACCCTGCAAAGGGAGGAGGAGGCAGATGCTACCCTACCAAGTCTACGGCTACCAGGAGGTCCAGCAGCACAGGCAGCCCTTCCCAGTCCGGGCACAGGTACATCGGATGCCACCGGTGCCACTGTTGCCACCCACGCCACAGATGCTACCCACGCCACCTGATGCCACCGACGCCAGTCCTCACCCAGCTGCAGACCAGACAGCCCCACTACACTGCTCCTTCCTCCACCCACAGCCAAGCCTGGCCTCAGTACATCTGTCATCGGTATTGGGGCTGATACCCCATGTCATGGAGGAAGGGGCTCTCAACATCACAGGGCTGAGCCAGCTGTCTGAGAGCTTCCTCAACACACCATCCCCCTGTTGTCCTCTCGGGGCCAGGCATCCCAATGGCACTTCAGACCAGCACTCCAGCAGCAGCCACTCCACAGCACCTGGAACCTTCACCCCTGAGACTGGCACACTCCTCCGAGTGACCAAGAAGAGTGCCAGAGACTGGGTGGCTACCTGTTGACTTTATTTTTGCTTTGGACACTTGACTTGGGTCATTTTTCTTTTACAGCTTGTTATTAATAAAGATTATCTTTGCTTCACACACTTGCTTCATTTATTTTATTAAATAAAGTCTTGGTGGAAACTTTTAGAAATGGTTTAAGCCTTTGCATGCTTGTGGGATGGGTAAGGATAGCTGTGGGATGGGCAGAGATACCTTTGGGATGGGTAATATGTGGGATGGGCAGGAACACCTTTGGCATGGGTAATAGCTGTGGGATAGATAAACCTCCACTGCAAGCATAGTGGGACTGTATGGTCCACCCGCCCAGGTGCCACACACCTTTGGCCCTTTATTATTAATAATAATGTAATCATTCATCCACACATGTCAACATAAAAACAACTCTTTATTAAATGCCCTGTTCATTGTAGGCCCACCCAACATACCTGGCCCAATTCTCATCAGCGTGATGAGACAGGCTCAAGGAAGCATCCTTAATCATCTATTCTCCTGTCTTGCGGCACTCCACTGCTCCAGCTGGCGGGTTGCACCAGTGTCTCAGGAGTTGCGCTGCTTCTTCCCTTCACAGTGAAGCTCTGTGGGGCCTTGCACATCCTCAGTGTCTATCAGGTTTTGCCCTTGCCTCCATTCCCAGGCTGCATGTCCCCAATTGCCTTAGTTGGAGGTCACGAGCCTGTCTTCTGCAAGACTTGGGCTAGCGGAGTGTGCGCATTGACATTGTGTGGATGCAGCAAGCTTTCCATGATCTCCTCAACGTCTGCTGGGCGATGCCTGCAATGTGGTGGTGAGAAGTACTGAACCCTGTTGGCCAAGAATGCAAAGGCGCTTTTCCACCACCCGCCTTCGCCTGGGACAGCTGTTAGTTGAAGACTCTCTGTCACGCGGTGAGGCATCTGGAGGTGTAAGGCTTCATTGAGGTAGGTTCTGAGGGAGAAGGCGTCATCCCCCACGATGAAGTAGGGCAATATTGTGGGTTGGGTTGGGCAGGGGGTTTGGATCTGGGAAGCCCATGATGAGGTTGCGTTCGCACCCTGCCTTGAGGTCACTGGCGTTGTTACCTGGGCATTCTGAAGCTGACCCGTTTGCTTGAAGCATCAATGTACATGAACTTGGTAGTCAGCAAATCGACCATGGCGCAGAGGATGATGCTGAAGAAGCCCTTGTGGTTTGAAATTAAGTGACCCCGACTTGGCGGAGCTTTGCACGAGCCACGTGCTCCCATCTATGGCTCCAAGGTTGTGGAAGAAGTTTCCACCATCTGATACCACTGCCCTCTGGCACTTTCTTTCCAGTCCTTCTTTCAGTGGAGGGGCACTGGAGAGCTCCTCCAGCGTCCTCTCCTTCAATGATTGGCCTTGCAGCATTCTCTGGACCACAATGCTGCATGGTTTTGTGTGGCACCCTCCAGCCCGTACTGCATGCTCCTGTAGTTGGTTCCCTGAGGCCAGTGGGGGGGCCCGGGCAGAGTCAGTGCCACCTTGGCCCAGGGTCCAGGCTGGGCTGGAAGTTGGTAGCTCTGCTTGATCAACCTGGGCTCTCAGCGCATCCAAACTTCATCAAACATGGCTGGAGGCATCCTCATGAAGTTCTGGAATGCACGAGGGTCTTTCGTTCTAGCTGCCACATCAGCTTGTTGTAGCAGTCCGTACTTGGCTCTTCTCCCGATGACTATCTTTCGGACCCAGACACGTCTGGCCACCTCCTTTTCTTTCCCGTAGAAAGTTTAAGAGCCTCTAGGATGGCTTCGATGATTGCAGAACAATGGTGGCGTACCAAAAGGAGTGTGTTACGATCCATTGGTGGACCATCAATAGGATGCTGTGGGAAGAGCAAGCCAGATGAGGGCTGCAGAGGTCTGCCACAGAGGGCTGCTGGACTGAAAATGAGATCCAGGTGAGTTCCTCCCCTTTTTATAGGCATATAGGTTTTCCACTAATGTGTCTTTGCATCCTCTAGGCATCCTTCTAGACATCCTTAATAGCCATAGAATAGGTCCCCTCTGCAAACAGCTTTTTCTGTTTTAAGCTTTCTTTGCCGAGCTTGCATCTGCTTTTATCTTTTCCGGTCCGTGCTACTAATGCTGCATCGTTCCGCTGTCTGGTTTGCTTCGTCCTGTGTCTTTTGCCGCTGGAGCAGATTTGGTTGCGCGGATGTGCAGGGATGCCTAGCGGATATAGCGGATGCGTTAACGGATGACAAACTGATGTAGAAGGATGTTCCCCATTAGCGTTGTGGGCAGAATGGATCGCATTGGATACATCTTGCCGCTCAAAACGTTGTTGAGCGGATGGAACCTGCAGTCGACGGATGCTGGACGGTAGAGTGGATGAAAAAAGGAAGCAGTGAGTAAACAGAACAGATGAATTGCATTAACCAAAGGATGGCAAGTGTTTCTCTCCGTTTTACATCCTCTTTCCATCCGTTGGTGCAGTGTGACATGGGCTTAAGTGCTATTGCTACACTGCCCCCCCCCAGCCTTAATAAAATGCTTAAGTTGCAATGTAGGCATGATGGAATGAAATTCCTCAGTTCCAATGAATGCTACTCCTTTGGTTCTATGAATTTAAGCCATAAATTGTATAATTATACCATCAGTCCAATAATGCTACAACAGGGGATAGGATGATGGTGATGATAGAAAGAGAGGATATTATACTTCCCAATTTGTAGATGCTGAAGAGAAGTAACAGACCAAATATATCATTTTCATCTCTGCCTACTTTGTCATGGATACAGAAGTACAGATGTCTCTGTATCCCAGACAGATTCCACTTTTCTCAGCCTTAAGAAAACCTTAGTCCAGGATTTAATGTACACAAAGCATGGACTCTGATATGGCTTTCCCTTTCAGTGTTTTTGAAATCTCTGTATTTGATACACATTTTTAAGCATTTCTCACATTCCAAATGTGTCCTTTTCTGGAACATTAAATGCTTCTAAGTTGTATTCTTATTAAATATAGAATTGATGGTCCCTCTTCTCATGTGAATTTATTTGCTTTGAGTCTGAAGAAGAGCATTCATTTTGAGGGAAATGTGAACAAGACAATACTGTTTGTGTTGAGTCGCAGGGAAAAGAGAAACGCAAAACTAGTGTGACTTTCAGCTCTTTATTTGGTTCCTGGAATCAGTCTGACCGCGGAGCCGCAGCAGGCTCTTTTATCGCGGCTGCTCACGGCTCACGGCCAATGACGGCTCCTTGAATCTCCCGCCACTC
>BHFT01070579.1:0-18315 GCA_004320025.1 Laticauda laticaudata | reverse complement strand
CATTGTTATCCGCCCTCTCAAAAGGGGCAAAAATGTGCATAACCAGAGCGATAACACGGAAAGGAACGGACGCGGGAGGACGCAGAGCAGATGAAAGTGGATGCGGAACAGAAGCCGAGCGGATGGGAGCGATGGCACATCCGCAGGGCTTCCGGGGGCCTCAGCAAACGGCACGTGGAACGGATACAGCGATGCAGAGTGACGCGAACGGATGAAGTGGATGCACAGTGGATGAAGCAGATGCAGAAGGAAGCCTAGCGGAGCACAGCGGAAGCCTAGTGGATGCCTGGTGTTAATTGCGCATGCGGGGGAATGCATTGCATAAGCCCCGCGGATATAAAGGGAAGCAGCTCGAAGCAAGTCACCATTCGGAGGAAAGACCTGCTGCCGGACGCATTGACTGCTTGCCTGCCCTGCCTGCATGCCTGCCTGCAAGCCTTGCTGCAAGCCTTGCTGCCAGTCTTCGTGCCAGCCTGCTCCCAGCCTCCTGGCCAGCCTCCTGCCAGCCTTGCTGCCTGCCTGCCTGCCTGCCAGCCTTGCTGCCAGCCTGCCTTCCAGCCTCCCTCTGCCAGCCTTCCTGCCAGCCTGGTGCCTGCCTGCCTGCCAGCCTTCCTGCCAGCTTCCTGCCAGCCTGCCTGCCAGCCTTGGCACCTGGCTGCCTGCAGCCTTCCTGCTACCTTGGTGCCAGCCTTCCTGCCAGCCTTGGTGCCTGCCAGCTCCCTGCCACCTCCCTGCCACGCAGCAACCCGGAACCATGGGGAAGAAGAGAAAGCCTCAGCAACCTGCGCCATCCTGGCAAGAGGGACAGGGCCCACTCCCGCCCCCTTTCCCTGACTCTGCTTCTGCTGGGGCTTCTGCTGGGGCTTCTGCTGCTTCTGCTTCTGGAGGAGCTATGATGCTGCCTTCTGGCGGTGGTGCTTCTGCTCGTGCTTACTCTGCTGAGGCTGCTCCTGGCGGTGGTGCTTCTGCTCATGCTTACTCTGATGAAGCTGCCCTGCGCGGTGGTGGCCTTCTGCTGCGTGCGTACCCTACTGAAGCGCGCTCCTCGCTCCTGCTGGTTCTGCTCGTCGCTGCTCGTACTCCTGCGACTTGCTCGTCTCTGACTCGTGCCCTGGTGCTTGCTCGTCCTGCCTTCATCCTGCCTCGTTGCTCCTGGTCCTGCTCGTGCTCCTGCGTCTTGCGGCGGCATGCTTGTGCTAACTCTGCTTGCTGATCGATCCTGGTCCTGTGGTCCTGCTGCTGTCTGCTGCCTTGGCTCTTGATTGATGATGATCCTGCCTGGTGCTGGTGCTGCTGCTGCTGCTCCTGATGATGATATGCATTCCTGCTGGTGATGATGATGATTGATGATGATGATGATCCTGCTGTGCTGCCTGATGGTGGTGGTGTGGAGGAGCAGCCCCTAACAACGGGAAGCCCCTCTGAATGAGTGGCCCATCTGCGTGCTGCCGAAGGAGGAAGAGGCATATGTGGGACGGCGAGAGGAGGGCAATCTCCATTGAGGACGGAACAAAGGATGAGGCTGCTGGAGTGGTAAGAGAGAAATGACGTATCTGTGGCAGAAGGGACAACCGTCTCTACAGGAACAAGCGGAAGCATGCTGCTTGAGAGAGAAGGCAGAGAGTCTGGGCTAGTCACACTTCGGAGGTGCTCCTCGGCTAGTGGAAGCACATGCACACCTTGGTACGGAAGCTGGCAACCTTCAGAAACTGCGTCCAGGCCAGGTTAAGCTGACGGACGAGAGACCATGTCATGGCCAGGTTCCGCTTCTGGAGGGTGAGGTCCGCACGGAGAGCAGCAGCAAGCAGCAGCCCTCTCACTACCCTTCTCTCCGGCAGCCTGCTGAGAGCCAGTCCTCTTCCGGGCGATGAGTTCAGCTCCCTGTCTCCAGGCAGTTTTCTATCGGAGCGTGCCACGGCAAAAACCCCCCCCACAGCTGTAACTAAGCCGTCGATGGAGCACGTGGGAGGACCTCCCTGGTGGCAGTGGGGAGAAAGGAGATGGCGCACGTCCACTCACAGCCCTCCCGCATCACCCCCAGCTCCACCTCCAACAGAAAGGCACAGAGGCAGACAGGAGGGGCAGAAGCACCACTGGTCCTGCTGAGATCAGGGACACCATCCGGAGGCAGCATAGATTCCCTCTCAGCTGGTCCACACGAACTCCTCATCCTCCAAACGCACAGCCGTTCCCTCACCTATGTCAACCAGACCCTCAACGGACATGGGGAACCCCAGTACCAGGTTGGTGAAGGACGGATCACCGAGCTACTTCACAACGCCCTCCAGGCGCACTGAAACGCTTGCTGCGCCACCCAGTCGCAGGTCTGCTGCATCCACCCCAGGTGATGTCCTTCGCCATTTCCAACGGCTTTCCACAGGCGCCTCACCTACCAGGCTACGGCTACCAGGAGCGTCCAGCAGCACAGGCAGCAGCCCTTCCAGTCCAGCCACAGAGTCATTGGATGACACCACTTGCCATCCGGTTCCACTGATGCACGATGCCAGATGGAACATTTTTCTCGTCCGTTGTGTCCTTTTTACTAACATTTTGCATCCGTTGGGCAATGTGACAGGGCCTTAATGTACTGGAGTGCAGTAAAATTAAGGCACCATCAATACATACAAAAGAAAGCTTGAGGGCGGTTAAAAAATCTGACTGCAATGCAAATGTCTCTTCTGCTATTAGCCTTATGTGTTTACTCTTTCCTTGTCTATTTTTGTCACTGGTTCCTTTAAGTGGGACAAACAAGGATAACGAGTAGACCACCTGAGAGATACACTTCTGGAGCTATTTCATAGCAGAAATCCCTTCTGTAGATGAACAATAAAGCTCACCACTGAGCTGTAACTCTAATTATCTGAGGGGGCACCTAACGTAAGGAATTGGTCAGTCTTAGTATCATGCCACTTTCTGCATCACCTCCATTCTATTCTCCCCTTGTCATTTATTTAGAAGCTGATGGATGCATCCATTCAGCTGTCATCCAAAGGAATATGCCTCTGGAAGAAAGGGATTTGTTAAGTTATTTTGAAAATGTAGCCATCAAAAAGACAAGGACACAATGGTGCTTCTCATCCAGGTGATAAAATTTGATTGTAATCAGATTCACAAGGGGAAAAATGTTATCTGATTTCAGATGAGATATCTTTACCCACCCTAGGAGCAAAAACCATAGGATGACTCTGCTGCATCTATTCAAGCTATCTTAATCATTGATAAACTAATAAGCTTATCAATAACCTCTGGTTCTTGTTCCTTCCCTATGACTCTTTAAGGGCTAATAAATATATAGTGAACAGGGGAGCATAACCACTGTACATGACTGCCTATAGACGATCAAAGAAAGTTAAGGTGTCGACTCACACTACATCATTTCTTCAGTCTGCATTTTTTTATACAAACACATATCAGTGATTTCATTCATTCTGTTGAGCGGAGGAATAAGATACTGGAAACTGTGTGAACTGTATTGGAACAATATCAAAACCTTCATAACCTTCACTATCCATCTATCCTGTCGGGCGTTAATAAAATAGAATATAAGCTTATGTTATCATAAATGCATCAATCTTTAAAAACTCTGTTTTAATTCTTAATTTATTCGAGATGATTTTATATGAATTTAGTTGTGCATTTTCTTCAAAATGCATCGGTATATTTTGATTTGGATTAATCATATGCCCTTAACTTCATGTTGACTCCTAGTGACTAGATAGATTGTTTTTTCTTGAGAAATATTTTGATATCTTATGATTAAAAATGTCCTAAAGCATATAAAAAAGAAAAAATGTCCTAAAGCATATATTGCCCTAATGTTGAAAATAAGTAAAGGAATTCTAAATATTTGTTTCTTCAGTAATCTCTACAGATTAATAGATTATATCAGCTTCATATTTTTAGATTCAAGCATTCAAATTCATATAACTAACAAGACACAATGAGAAAAAGAGAGAGAGGACATATTACATAAAATATCTCTCTATTTGTTGAAAGATACAGATTTGTTTCATTTCAAGTCTGTAAGATGAAATAAAATCACCTTCAACAGAACTTTTGCAAGAAAATTGAAAGAATCCTAAAATAAATATAGTAAAATACAGGAAAAAATGCATGCAACATACTGTAAGTGCCTATTCTTTATTCTTCACTTAAAATATAGTGTTTCAATAGACTAAGGTAGCAGAAACATCTACAACAGAATAATAATAAAAAAGGCAAGATAGTGACTGCAACATATGATCTTTATGTGCCTTATACCTGTGGGTGGGATTCTATGGGTTTGGACCAGTTCGGCTCCAAACCAATTTTTATACCAGTTGAACCATGCCACTAGCCTTATATATGCCACTTATGTTTAAAAAAAAAAAAGGGAGAAATAAGGCTTTAAGAATGTGGTTTCAGCCTTCTACTTATCTTCCTTTAAAAATAAATAAGAATGTCTACGCAATAGACATTGTTATATGTAACAGAAACTCTTTTTCAACTTATTTTGTTGCTTTGTCTTAAAAAAAACCAACAATTTAAGGATAACATTTTCAATGCCATTGAATTTGGCTAGAATTCATTTTCCTCTATGGCCAGCAAACCTATATGGCATAGTATTTCACTCTGCCAGTCTGTCTCTGATAAATATACTAAGAAACTGAATACTTAGCAGCATGCCCCAGCTCTGATATAACTGTATCTTAACATTGTGGAAGGGGGGGTCTTTCTTGGGGATAAGCCAATTTTGCCACTAGTCCCCCTCCCCTCCATGTCTTGGCACCTCAGAAAGCACATTGATCAGAGGCAGCAAAGCACAAGGCTGTGATATTCCAGAAAAGCAAGTGAAACTGTAAGAGTTTTCTTACAAAATAGCTTTTTTTCTCAGAAAGGTCACTGCATTGGCTCCATCAGACTCTTTGCTAGATATTAGACACTTCAGAAGATATTGTCTTCTTCTTAAGTTTGTTGTCTTCCCTGTAAGAGGCATTGTGGAAATCTTTAAAAAAAATTATTTCAGCGAAACCTCCAAATGCCTCCAGCTGAACTTTGACAAGACTAATGTCTCCTGAAGGATCTACAATCCCTGCTATTTTCATCCTATTCTGCCAAATAATGATTCGGCTTCAGGCATTTTGAAGTTTCCCCATTATAGGTCTATGGACAAATCTTTTATCCAATCAAATATTGAAGCACCTTGAATAGAATTGGGTTGCTCTCAATTCTTGAATATCTAACTCCAATCCAATCACAGCCGATTGGCTTAGGCCAAATTGCAATAATGAAAAAGCTGCCCTTGAGTCATTACATGTAGGCCTTTGAAATTAATTGCTTGAATATCCTACCTTATTTTGGCCTTACAAGGAAATATACAACTTAGCATTACAAGCAGCAATGAGCAATGAGCAGTAATGAGAGCTATCTATAGGGAAGTTGATGGAGGCAAATGATAGAAGCAGCTTTGCCTTATCATGATGCAAGCTCCACCCCTTTTGTACATGCACTTTAAGTGTGGGTTGCAAAGATGCAACATTACTGGAATCATTTTGGCAAAAGCATTAGATCCTGTGGATGCCTCCATTAATCTTCTGCAAGGAGCCTTAATGGCTTGACCTGATAGTGCATAGTTTAGGAATCATAACAGTGTGGGATTAGGGGCTGTAGTACAAAACTATTAACAAATATTCCATGTTGCAAACAGTTATGCTCGACTTTAGAAAAGACTGATTCTTCACTGATATGAGAATGCAAACCTTTACAGAGGTCAAGTAATGCTGACCATTACCAATGTTCATAATGCCTGAAGAGTGTTCACGTAATCATGACAATAAGTCATGAGTACTATCTTCCCCATTGTTGAAGAGGCCACTTCAGTGAGAATACATGGTGAACTAAACATCTCCAAAATAATGCATTGCAGCAAGAACAGCAGTCAAGAGGGAATTTCTGGACAGCCAAATCTCTCTGGATAAAGGAGATAATCATGAGATCATCAGCTTACACTCTGGACAGCTGCTTCTCATGAGTAAACCTCAGGAACTGAGATTTCTGCGTAAGTTGAATGATTAGTAGCTGAAAGATTTCCACAACTCACAGCCACAAAGTAACCTTATGGATACCAAGTTCTGCCAAGTCTAAATTCTTAATCACTTTTGGAAATTGCTTCTTAACTCCTTTTCAACTACTAAGAACTCTAAAAACTATTCAGAATCTATCAAACTTAATAACATGCACAGATGAGATTTCTTTATTTCTTAGTAAAAAATAAATAAATAAACTAAAAGTTTTTTTTAAAAAAACCTCTTTTTTAAAATAAACAACTAAGGGCAATTGAAATGTTGATTTTGGAAAGTTATAAATGGATTAAAGTTCCAGATGGAGCAATTGAAGTAAGATTTTGAAATTAATCATAAAAATCTTTCCCATGGGAAAATACTAATGTTTTGAATTTTTGAAAGAAAACATGATAGCATGGGAATTTGAACACTAGATCTTTAGAGAGAACCAGAAGAAACTAAAGATTACAGTTAAAGCAGATGTGTGCTTAAATTTGGCTTACTAACATAAAATAGGATAAGATATTTTAACACTGGAAGTGCTGGAAGATATTTGTGAGCAATGAGGATATTTGTGAGCAAAACCAGATCCAGAAGTTAATCGTATTTCTGCCATTACAAATAGACTTTGTTCAGATGCTAATGAATATTTTTGTATTAGTTTTTATATGTTTAACTGTAATGTTCAATAAAATTATTATAAAAAGAGAAAGTATTGTTGAAGGCTCATTGAGAAGGAAGAATCAAAGAAAAAATATTTATTTCCTTACTGCTGCCATTCCCTTCTCCATCCAGAAACAGAAAAAATCTTATTGGGTATAAGTCTGGATCCAACTTCTAGAGGAATATAACTTTCTATTAAAATTTATAAATGGCTCAGCTTTTTCCCCATTAGACTGTGTAAATGATTATTATCTTATTTATGAGTAGATGGAATAATGTATGGTTTCAAATTTACTGCAACTAATTAATCTTCTGAATTTTGTGCAAGTCTTGTTTAATCTCTATTTTGCACTCACAGTTATTGCAAACCTTTGGATACATATTCAAGAGGATCTAGGGATGTTTAGTGATTGTATTTCAAGTAAGTCTTCCTCTTAAATTTAGGATGCCAACAACTTTGTGAGTCAGGTTGGGCTTTAAGTTGATGAATCATTTGACGTCTTTATGTAAAATTCTTGGCTAAGCTGAGAACTCCTCCATCCTTGATCAGCACCACAAATACTGCCTTCCTTACCCTGGTACCTTCTACAACAAATGTGTCACACATTGGCCATGTCCAGGCCCGGTTTAGTGAAGGGAGAAAAAGTCGCCATAATGCTGTGAGTTTGACACCCCTGGTCTAGAAAGTGCTGCATTCTCAGATATTAATGGCTTTGGTGGCAAAGAATTCTGGGGCTTGAAATGCTTTGCTCCATCCGATCGCTCTGACCCTACCCCAAATTAAGAAATTACAGGGTTGTAAAAAGGGAGAAGACTGCACTATCAGCCTTCCTTGAGTTTATGGAGAAACATGGATTATAAATTTAATAATCAAATAAACTGCACTGGATCTGCCCCTTTCCATTCCCTGCCAACTTCTCCAAGCTCACTTTATATGGCTTGCTTCCCACTAATTTTATGGGATAGGGAAAGAATAAGCAAGGACTGATGTGATATATAAATAGATCTAATATTTTTTACCTTTTCCTTTCTCTTGGTTATTAATTAGCAGCTAACAACACTGTAAGTGAAAATGCATGATTCACAGTTAGATTAGTTGGATCTAGTGATGGCTTCAATGAAAGTTTAAAGTTTTGGAGCAATTACGAATTAATTACATTTATTTGATTGATTGATTGATTGATTTTGTATGTATGTGCACTGTTGAGTCAGTGTTGAATCCTTGCAACTGCCAAGATAAGTAAGTTCCTGTGATTTTCTTGGCAAGAGTTTCTATGTGATATTCTAATTTACTAGCTGAGGTTTTCAAATGGACTTATTTTTTCCTCCCATTTGGAGGGGACATGGAACTTGTAATGAGTGTCCATTTTGTCTTTCTTTTTTTAAAATTTAACCTGATGTTGGAACTATTGGCTTGTTTTATTAAGCCACTCAGTGACATTTGACATATTAAGGTAGAACAAAATATCTATTACTACTATATATCAATAATATTCTAGGCTTTATTGATAATATTTACTTAATAAAAGCAGTTTGGTTTAATGGTGAAGACATCAGGCTAGAAATTAGGAGATTATGAATTCTACTCCCACTTTAGGCATGAAAGACACTGGGCATCTTTGAACCAAGCACTCTCTCAACAACATCAGGCTTGGGAGCAATGGTATGATTCAACTGGTATAACAACTGGTTTGGTGATTGTGCACTTCACATGTGCATGCACACTTTGCACACATGTG
Organism: Laticauda laticaudata; assembly: GCA_004320025.1. Taxonomy (NCBI): domain Eukaryota; kingdom Metazoa; phylum Chordata; class Lepidosauria; order Squamata; family Elapidae; genus Laticauda; species Laticauda laticaudata. The sequence goes on along the minus strand of BHFT01070579.1, from coordinate 9,872 downwards.
TGTGCACATCATTTTATAAAACACATTTTCAGCTATAATACTTACCTTCTACTGCAGCCTTGTTAGCAAAACAGCTGAGGCATGGCAAAACTTCTCTGCCGTGCTGTGCTCCAAAACAAGGAAATAAAGCACAGTAAAGAGCAGGGGTAGGTGGGTGGGGTCAAATGATTACTGGAACTATCGGTTCACCCGAACTGGTCCAAACCAGTAGAATCCCAGCCCCACTTGTGAGACAAGCTGGTTGATCAATTCCTGTGGCATCCAATTGATTAGTAAAAAAAGCAGACCTTGCATTTGTGGGATAATATTAGAAAGAAAAAAAAAGTTAATTCTTACTTCTCTTTACCAAAATATATGGATGTTGTATGACACATTTCCACTGACAGAATATTTATAGCTCAAGGTTGAATTATGACGTCCTTAGGGTTTTGTGAGCCTGGCTGTTGGCTTGAAAATGTTTTCATTTCCAACCAGTACTAGAAGGGAATGGAGTTTGCTATATAAACAGACCATAAAGCCCACTCTCTTTTGGCACTGATGATGTTACCTAGTTGATAATAAAATGTCTGCAAGAATACAATGAACCTCAAAGAGCACCAAGATCTCCAAAACTCTTTTTCAGGTAATTCCATTCAAAATAATTCATATTTTTCTATTTTTTTTTACAAATATATATAAAAATGGGAGTTATATTTTGTTTGAACTGATACATTTATATATGTATGTCTTGATATACTTTCTAGAAAAATATTTGGTATGCTCAAAGAACACCAATAACAAAAAAAAAGGATATATTAACTCATTGTTCTAAGTTGCTTGCAGAATTCCCACATCCATTTTAGTGTAACATTTCAGTTGTGAATAAAGATTAGTTGTAGATTTGAGAATGTCCAACATTTTTTTCTAGTAATAATAATAATTTTAGGAAAATTATATGCTGCTAATCATGTCTGATGCAAAAGGTAAAGTTAAAAGACCATATTGTCATCCAACAGTTTGAAGTAACTGAAATTTTGCGTGTAAAATATTAATTAGCAATGAATTGACCAAAGCCACCCAGAGTCATCCAAGTCCCCCAATGAACTGAAAACCACACAATGAATTGAAAACCGCCCAGAATCACCTTGTAAGGGAGATGGACACCAGATAAATTGAATGAATGAATGAGTATATACAGTTACTATTTTTTCATGAACTCCAGAAAGAAGGCAAACCAATGAACCAACCAACCAAAGCAAAACCATCAGACTCAAACATCCCTAAATGTTATTTTAAAGACATCCTAAAACATGACATATTTTTCTGGGTAGAAACATCAAAGTTTCTTTTCCAGGGAAACAAAACCATTTGGGACATTGGAAAATACATACAAAACCTTTGCCAGACCAATTTTTGAATACAGCTTGTCTGCCTGGAATCCACACTGTATATTGGACATTAACACGATTGAGTAGGTTCAGAAGTATTTCTCGAGAAGAGTACTCTATTCCTCTACTCACAATAGAATTCTCTTTGTCTCCAGGCTTGAAATTTTGGGCTTGGACAATCTGGAACTGTGCCTCCTGTGGTGCGATCTAAGCAGAGTACACAAAATTGTTTGCTACAATGTCTTGCCTGTCAACAATTTCTTCAGCTTCAACCACAATAATACAAGGGCAAACAATTGATACAAACTCAAGGTAAACCACTTCAAACTTGATTGCAGAAAATATGACTTCAGCAACAGAGTGGTCAATGCCTGGAATGCTCTACCCGACTCCATTGTTACAGCTCCAAACCCTCACAGCTTCAACCTCAAACTGTCCACCATAACCTCACCGCAAACTTAAGAGGTTCTTAAAGGGGGCATGCATAAGTGCACCAGCATGCCTACTGTCCCTGTCTTACTGTCCCCATTTATTGGTATTTACTTCCTTTGTTCATGTTTATGTTCATACCTATACTTGTTATCTTGTACATGTTTGACTAAGAAACAATTAAATAAATGGAAGCATTTTTAGTTTATGCTAGCACAAATGATACATCCATGTGGAAGACTGCAAGATAGTCCAAAAGAGACAGGGATGAAGCATTTCTTCTTTTATCAGCTTGGCAAAACAGATCAGAAGGAGGAACCTTTGAGGCAAAAAGTAGCTATCGCCAAGAATGAAATGCTTTTATATAACATATTGTGTTGCAGTGAAAAATGGGAAAGAAAACCATAAAGAGAAAACCTTGGGAATCACATATTGCTGAGAAGCCAGAAATTTGTAGGCAAACAGCAAAAGGGGGATGAGGAAAGAAAGTTACTTCAGCACCTTTCATCTGTACATTCCATTTTTATTTTAGATTCAATTTGCCTGCAAAGAGATGTCAGGGGAGAGAGGTGATATTTCTTATTTGTTTTTTAAGAGATGTGCTAAATGGCAAGGAAATATAGAACACAGGGGAGAGTTAGGAGAGCTCTTAATTCATAGCCCTGGCGTGCAGTAAATCTATTCCTTGAGCAGTTTTATTTCTTTTATCAAGTAGGGTTTCATCTAATGGATGGCACCCCTATAAAATGGTGACTGGGTTGTGACTAATGGCACAATGGGCGTAACTCATCACAGTGATGAAAAGTAAAGTAAACAGAACTTTAGCAACAGTTTTGCAAAAAGGAGGAAAAAAAATAGTCAAAATTAACCCTTCAAAAGGCTTCTCTTCCAAATATGACATGAGTTTTTCTCTTCCTTCAGTACTAAAAAGTTTATATTGACTGTTGCAGGATTCCCGTTCTTTAAAAAGATGAGGAAGGAGATCAGGAGGTCTTTTGCGAGTAGCCAGTCAGGCATTAAGAGGTAATTTCTTTTGTTTTTGAACATATTAAGGTCAGCACTAACTTCAAAAGCTTAAAAAGTTGTGGTTAAGATTACAATGCTAAGTTGTATCCTTCCTCAGTTTGGTTCCCTTAAGGTATGTTGTTCATAATTTTGCTTGTGTTGAACATCTTGTTTGAATCCTAATGTTAGAGAAATTGATTGCTTAACTAAGCACATCTCAAATACATTACAGGTGATCCTCAATTTACAATCCCAATTGAATCCCAAAATTTTGTTGCCAAGCCAGACAACTGTCTGTTAAGTGAGTTTTGTTTCTTTTTACCACCTTTCTACAGTTGCTAAGTGAATCACTGCAGTTGTAAAGTTAGAAACAAGGTTGTAAAGTAAATGCGGCTTCCCCATTGACTTTCCTTTTTGGGGGGGGGGTGTCGCCAAAGCTGATCACATGACCCTTAGACATTACAACCATGATAAATATCAAACAATTACCAAATGTCCGAATTTTGAACACATGACCTGCTGCAAGGGTTGTAAGTATGAAAAACAGTCATAAGTCGCTTTTTTTCAGTGCCATTGTAACTTTGAATGGTCACTAAACAACAAGTTGTAAGTTGAGGACTACCTGTAGTTCAGTTGCTCTACTGTGCCTAAAATATTGTTAGTTTGAGCCAGCTTATCTTACTTAGCAAATCATGGTCCAATGGAATATTCTGGAGTTATCTATTCTATTTCTGGAACAATAGATTTGAACACATCTAATTATCTTCTTTGAACTAACTATTGTCTCTTTAAAGGAGGTAATATCAAATAATCAACAGTCTTCTCCTTCTTTATGGAAAAAGCAATTCAGGGAACTGTTGAAATAAGGCTATTTCTATCTGTATTTATAAAATACTTCTTCCAATCCTCTGGCATACTTTATATTTCACAATAAAGCATGCAGTTGCGTTCTAATATAAAAATAGCAGAGCACCATGGTAAAATGTAGAAACAGATCCAAAAGTAATACAAACATGCAGTAACAGGCAGGATAAAAAGTGCTATAAACGAGGGCAGCTTGTTCTGTCTCAGCTCAGCTTTTTTTTTCTTTATAAATATAATCTTATTGAAGAAACAAGGTAAAACAATGTCTTATAAAGGAAACAAAATATGAAAGAATAGGGAATAAGGGAGAAAAAAGAACTTCCTATGATTTTGGCAGTGACAAAAAATTAACCTTTCTCTCGCTCTAAGGCTGTGTTGGACTGTAGTATGGAGGTGGATGCTCAGGAGGAAGGGGGTGCATTCAGAGGAGGAAGAGGCAAATTCAAAAACTACCCATGTTTCCTCAAAAATAAGACAGTGCCTTATATTAATTAATGCATCACATTAGGGGTTATTTTCCAGTTAGGTCTTATTTTAAGGGAAATATGTTACTAAATGTGTCCATCTGGCTGACAATCTTAAGTTATTTTTGGGATAGGGCTTATATTATGAGCATCTTAAAATCATGCTAGGGCTTACTTTCTGTTTGGGTCTTATTTTGTGGGAAACAGGTTATGTATAAGAGAAAGAGGATGAAGACAGCCCCCCCCCCAATAGTTCCCAGAATATATTGTTGATGCAGATAGTAGAATGTTTAGTCTGGCAAGATTTTGTCTGTAAGTGTGAAAAGATAAAGAAAATGACTTGGAAGAATCAATGTGTCTTTTTTTGCTCTGGGGCCTGACATCAGCTCAACTTTCAACCACATATTTATCTTGATACCTTCCTGAACCTCAAATGCTAACTGGTGTTCTCTGAGCTTGGATGTTTGCTCTCAGATTATACAACTAGGTAATATCTTTAGTGCAAGAAGGAAGTGGGATTTGCTCTCTGTTTTTACACGGTAGCTTTCCTGTCAGGGTTGGGCTGGATGCATCATGTCCAACTCAAAGGAAAAAAAAAGGTCATGATACATCATGTGACAGCAATGTGATGCTGCAAGTTTGACACCCATGTGATAGAGAACCAAAAGCAGCAAGCTAAATTGGAGAGATTCTCATGCCAGGTAACTAGCATCTGGATCCCTCTGCTGATGTCAGGATTGATGTGATAGTGGAGGCGATGGAAAAAATGTACTCCAGAAGTAATCACTTTGAAATAATTCTTGCCTGTTAGGATTTGTATTTTTATAAAGGGTTGAGAACGGCACTTTCAGGTCATATAATTGTAGCTATAAAATTAAATATAGGTAGTTGTCAACTTACGATCACAATTGAGACCAAAATTTCTGTTGCTAAGTGAAACATTTAAATGAGTTTTGCCCTTCTCATTTTATGACCACTATTGCCACAGTTTGCTAAGATCCAGTTATGAAGTTAGTGATCCAGTTGTTTAAGTAAATCTGGCTTTCCCATTGAGTTTGCAATGGGGATAGGTCACAAAAGGTGATCACATGAGCCCTGGACAGCGCAACCATCATAAATATGAGTCAGATGCCAAGCTGACTTAATTTTCACCACGTACTGTAATCATGGAGATGTTGCAACAGTTGTAAGTATGAAAAACGGCTATACTGTAAGTCACTTTTTTCAGTGCTATTATAATTTTGAACGGTCACTAAATGAACTGTTGTAAGTCAAGGGCAACCTGTGTAACATCCCAGTAAAATCTTTCCTAAGCAGCGGAAAACAGATATATAGAATTCCTAGGCCCCAGGTTCTCAGGATATACCTGTGCTAGGAGTCAATTTTATCCAATGGAAGGAACAATATATCCCTTTATCATTGCAATAGATTGTTAGGATATCTATCTCCTCTGTGTGTCCTTTCTTGCCTTTGGAGTCAAGCAAATGTAAATCAGGATACTTTTTTTGAATTATGGCTCCTGACGATTCACAAGGTAATCTTGCAAACACAGCAGTGAAATATATAGGTTGCAAATTGCTTAAGTGACATCTCAGCTATTACTTTAAATTATTGTTGCAGTACATCTCCTTTTTACAGTATTTCAACTGGATTACATTTAAAACTTTATCTTTCTCAAAATAAATACTTTGTGCCTTTTTTTTTTGCATTTTTCTGTTTTGTTCAGGCTCTGCATGGCATAAAAGTGCTCAATTTTAATCACAAGAATAATCTAATCTTTAAAGAAGCAACATGTGTTCCATGTTTCCAAATCCTTCAGTAATAGGGTTTTAATAGAGAATAATGGGGAAATATGCCCCAAAATCAACCTTTTATATTTGCAAACATTATTTTTATTTAACATGTCATTTAATTTCCCAGGCACATCTTCATGAATTTTTGTACTGCAGAAAATAAACTAAAATGTAATTAATGTGAATTTCTTTTATAATGGACACATCAGTGCAAGCACTGTTTGCCAAGAAAAGGAGGGGAAGGAAGTAAAACTGTTTCTTTTTAATACATAGCAGAATTCCTCCCTTTAAAAAAGGCTTGTTTTTTTAAGTTATAAGTTACAGTGCAACTAGTATATCCTAAGTTATGATGAATCCATATATCATGGTCCAAGATTCAGATGCTGGTTGAGGAAGACATCACAACAAAATCTGTGGAATGTCAGCCTCAAAAGACACAAAGCCAAGAATCACTTGAGATTGATCAGACACAGGAAGAACTCAAGTGGTCAGATTATTTTGATGGCTTCAGACCACTCAATCCAGTACCCATAAGTAGAGCAAACAGCAGTGCAGCTAGACTTCTTGCCAAGTAAAGGGAGTAAATGTTTTGATTGGTGACAGCTGGCTGCAGCCTGGTTTAAGGAGTTACTCTGACCTACCTTACTTTTATTGGAAGGATCTACTTATCTCAAACTTTTGTCCCTGTTCATGTAAGAAACCTTGGATTACTGACATTTGGACTGGCTGGCAACTTTGACCTGGATTTTTGAACTTTGGACTGATCCTGGACTATTCTTCTATGTGCTCTTATTTGAAAGCTGATGCTCTGTTTTAGTTTCCATGCTATTGTCCCTTGCACTTGATTAAACTGAGAAATATCATAGCAACTATATGTGAATCATAATTGAAACCTAAAGCAGGATACAATGTAAATGTTATCATATATATCAATTTGAATGTCAAGAACTTTAGGTGATTACCCAGGTTTTTAAAGTAATTATTTGCCAACTTATATACTGATAGCCGAAAGTAATTATCATTCTAATTGGAGTTATTTGTAGTAATCATATCATAATTCTGTTCTATTCATTAGGGATCTATGATCTAAAACCTTACAATCTGCCACAGAGCTTTGGTTTCCAGCTGAGAAATATTTCCTAATTGGACAGGAAATTTGCCAGCAATGAGGTACCAAACTCCATATGAAAGACTCGAGGAGATGCTCAAAATGTGAAGGGTTTTGACATATGTTGACACAATAGGTGGAGGCATGAAAAATGCAATACTCCCACCCACCCTCAATTTGGTGTCTTCAAATTAATTTAGTATTGACTGTTTCACTCAATCTAGGTGTGCAAGATGATGTGAAATTGTACTAATCCATACTACATAAATATTCTTGAAATTCTTAGGGAAAGGCAGATATGCAATTTGATTTCCGCATGTGTTTCTTATATGATGAAGATACTTGTAGTCATTTTAACAGAGACTGAGGGTTCAGTGACTTCTCTAGCATAATTATATGCCAGAGATACAAAGAGATATATGTGCACTATAACACACACACACACACACACACACACACACACACACACACACAAATATAGGGTCCCAAGATAATGTTGCAGTCTGGAAGGGGTTTAGTCTTCAAGCTTTCCTCAGGGAACTTTCTTTCACATATTCATATCTTGCAATTTTAATTGTTTCTGAATTTAGTTTGTATTGGAATGATAGATAAATGATGCCTTTTTAGTTTATAATATCTATAGCTTTATTTTTCTCTTATTTTGAAGCACCTTGAATTTTTTAAAATGGTGGAATGTAGTTCATACAACATAATGGCTATGGCTTTCTTACCTATGTTGTTTATTTCACATGAAAACTTGAATTTTCTCCCTGAATTCTACTTTATGATTAAGAAGTTCCAAAATTTACTATAAAAATGAAGTAGGCATAATTCTCTATAGCTTCTCAGTTCAGTTTACATTTATTCATACCACCTCAGCCTCTGATAAAAAAAAAACCTACAAGAAAAAGAGGTCTTAATAAAAAGGATTTAAGTCTGAGGAAGTGTGGTTTGTGTAGAATGAACTATTTATTTGTGGAGTTTATACCTTGCTTCCCATTTATACAATATTGCTGTGTTGAGCCCATAGAGGCCTACATGGAAAAGGCAGGTCTCTCAATCTTACTTTTGTATAATAAATCACCTGCCATTAAAAGTCCAGTGATGGAGTAGCAGAGGGGGGAGAGATTTCTTTTCTCCAACAGAAGAAGCTCCCGATGATGGACTTCCTTCTACAAAGAAAATTGGGCATCTACAATATCCTATGGGCCTAAAGATCATAAGGTTTTGCTTTTCAAAGACTAAATACTAGCTTTGCTGAAAGTTTCCATTCAGAGGCTTCAATTCATTGGTGGCTCAATTAAACCACCCCATTAAAAGGAAGCTTTGCATCAAACTGTTAAACAGATTTATTCCACTGAATTAAATCAGATGCTTTTCATTAGTTTGTAATTCAAGGGATTTTTGTCCATCCCGTATACATACTATTTTTTTCCAGATCAAAATTAAATCTTTAAATCAAACTGCCCATTCAAAATAAATCAGATATTTATCCTGGATCTTGGCTGATCCACATGCTACAGCTCTACAAAACAATAGAAAACAGTTTCAGGACTGTGCTACACATTTTAAACTAAATTTACAATTTATTACAACGTGTGAAGTTCATGTGGGTTTCTCTTAAATTGCTGGACATGTTCAATCATCCAGCTTTCTTGTAATGTGGTGGTTTTAATGATGTGTGATAAAGTAAACTATTTACTTGAACCCTCCAAGGTCATTTCTGGATTGCAGTACCTTAAATGAAGTTGTATTCTGAACAGATCTGTAAACAGTAATTAATCTTCTGTCCATTGTAAAGGATGTTTAAAGGAACTGTGAAAAAATGATGTTTTTCATAATGTACAAAGTTTTTGTTTTTTGTTAACTGTGTGTCAATCTTAACTCCTGGCTACTGCCTGTACAAATCTCTCTAGTTTTCTTGGCCACATTTTTGAAGTCATATGCCCCTGCCTTCTTTCTAGGGCTGAAAAAAAAATGACTAGCCCAATCACCCAGCTGGCTTTTTGCCTAGAGCATGGGTGGGATTCCGGTATGGACCAGTTTGGGCAAACTGGTATTTCCGCTGATTATTTGGCCCCACCCACCTGCCCCTGCTTAGTCTATCTTTTATTTCTTTTTTTTCTTCAGCACAGCTGATTTGCACAGCACAGCAGATGGCCACATATTAGTTGTTTTACTCACCGGGGCTTTGGTAGAAGATAAGTTTTAGCTTAAAATTGGTGGTTTTCAAATGCTGCTCATGCATGCTCATCGAACTAGTTGTTACACTGGTTGAATCTCTCCACTGCTAAAGCAGGATTAGACCTTTCAATCTCCCTACTTCTAATATAGTTCCTTTGACTACACCAAAATGGCATTCCTTATAGAGGTACTTCTCGGTTTATGACCACAATTGGGACCAGAATTTCCAGTGCCAACTGGACATTGTTAAGTGCATCACACCTGATTTGAAGACCTGCAGCCACAATTTGTTAAGAGAATCAGTGTAGTTGATTCAGTTGATCAGTACAGTTGTTTTGTGAATCTGGCTTAATTAACTTTGCTTCTCAGAAGCCCTCTAGGAAGGTCACTAATAGAGATCACATAACTCTAAGACACTGCAACCATCATAAATACACACTGGTTGCCAAGTGCACAAGTTTTAATTGTGTCACCATGGGGATGCTGTGATGGTCGTAAGTATGAGGACTGATTGCAAGTCTCAGCTACTTTTTGGCACAAATGCAGGGAGAAAATAAGATACTCTTTGCTTCAGTATTTCATAACACAAAAGCTTATTGTTTATTCCTTCCTCCGCAAGGAGTCTGAGATAATAGCTAAGCAAACAAAATAAAGTTGG
>BHFT01070576.1:0-19752 GCA_004320025.1 Laticauda laticaudata | reverse complement strand
TTTCAACTGCTGTTAACAAATAAAGACTTTGTTGTTGGAACCCGGTCTACCTCGCGTTTTTCCGGACAAAACAGAAATCATTTTTGTTCAATCTTCACTAGTCTAGACTTTACCTAATAAATAATTTGGAATCAGTTAGGTGGAGTTATGTTGCCTAAAATATCCACATATGTCAAGTTGCATCCTGTTTTGCAAATGCGAAATTGGTTGAATGATTCCAGGGAACCAAGATAATGTAAAGAACTCAATTCTGTGACTTTAGGAATGTAATACTCCCACTGACAACTTAATAGCACCCATACAAAAGAGTTTAGGAAATACATCTACTAACTTAACTGTGCTGTTATTTGTCAGACAAAGTGGGGGGGGGAGGCATAAAGATGGATGCCACAGCAGTGATACAGAAATACAAGTTTAAGGATTAATTTATAAAGCAGTATCAAAAAATATCACGGCACGTCAGTGTATCTATTTCAGATTTTTTTTCCTTCAGCACCAAAACGGTACTTGTCATTTCTTCTTTTCTCAGGTGCACGTCAGCGATACTTTTCTCTTTCTGTTATTCTTAGCCTCCTCTATTCATTCCTGTTTGAGATGCTGTTCAACCATATGTTACCCAAGAAAGGCTAGATTGCTGTTCTCTAGTGTTTCTAAAGGCTACTTGTTGCAGATCTCAGCAGATGGCAGCAAAGCTTGGCTGACTTTGAGCTTCCAAATTATACTGAAGTAGGTTTGGTTAGGACTTAGATGGGAGACCAGACCTCCTGACAATACCAGGAAAGTAGGCAGGACTATACAATTTTTAAAATTCCAGAGAAAAAAGTTTAGCAAACCAATTCTATATCTTTTCTAAGAAAGCTATTGGAGGGGGGGGTGTATGTCCATGAAGTTACATGACTCAAATGAGATGCTATCCCTATTACAACTTTCTGAAAATCTCTACAAAAGATGCATACACATAACACAAAAGCCATATTTGCTGGAAACAATTCTCTCTTCATCTTGACATTTATGGCTACATATAGTTACCACTGTAACTACATAGCCAAAAAGGCATTAAGAGTTGTTAACCTAATCCTGCGTAGCTTTTTCTCCAGTAATATCACATTACTAACTAGAGCATACAAAACATTTGCTAGACCAATACTTGAATATCAGTTTTATCAGTCTGGAATCCACATTCCATAATGGATATTAATACAGTTGAGAAAGTTCAGAAATATTTCACGAGAAGAGTTCACTCCTCTACTTGTAACAGAATACCTTATGCCACCAGACTTGAAATTTTAGATCTAGACGACCGAGAACTATGCCACCTTCGGTCCAATATAAGTATAGTACATAAAATTATCTACTGCAATGTCCTACCTTCAGCTTCAACCACAATAATACAAGAGCACACAATAGATACAAACTCAAGGTAAACCGCACCATACTTGACTGCAGGAAATACAACTTTAGCAACAGAGTGGTCAATGTCTAGAATACTCTACCTGACTCTGTGGTTTCTTCCCCAAACCCCACAAACTTTAACTTTAGACTGTCTACTATTGACCTCACCCCTTCCCTAAGAGGTCTTTAGGGGACGTGCATAAGCGCACCAACACGCCTACCATCCCTGTCCTATTGTTTCTTTTTTATTCATATCCATTTCATGTATTCATAACCATGCTTATACTTACACCTGTTATCTAATACCTGCTTGACAAATAAAATAAATAAATAAATAAATAAATAAATAATAAAAAAAATAAAATAAACATATAGATAGTTGTATTTGGATGTGTGTAATAGCATGTGAGAAAGACCTGGGGAATCTGAGCAAAGAGATGCTGCCTGGGAACAGTCAAAGGAGAAACAGCATAGTCCTCAGTTGGATCGTGGGTGGTGCAAGAGGCTCAGAAGAAACCCTCCCTAGTTTCTCAGGCTTTAACGGTGATGGGGGGGAGAGAATTATGCTTTCAGACTTGCAATACTCTGTTAATGTATTTTTACAGTAAAGTAGAATTATCTGGTTTTGATTCTTATCTGGTTCACCTCACAAGTCAAACATCAATCTTGGAATTGTGTGAGTGAACCCTCAAAAAGCATTAAATTATGAACCAGGTTAATAATATTAAATGAATGAAACCCATAAGATCCGAGGCTGACAATACCTATTTTGGGTATACAAAGGACTGTACCAGATTAAGAAAAATATAATGATGTCCCAGCAAGAAAAGGAAAGAAAATCTACCTTCACCTATTAGTTTATAGCTTATTATAGGCTCATTATAGACAAGATGTGTTTCCTTTAAAAAGAACCACTACTGTGTGCATCGACTTAAGTTAATTAAGAATGCATTTACCTTTTACAAAGCCCTTTATGCTCTTACGTTTGAAGATATATTAAATTTCTTCATGCTATTTTGCCCATCAGTGAATATTGAAATATTTACTAGCATCTGGGCTGCAACATGTCTGTAATGTCATTTTAGCAAATACCAATCAAATAAGCTGGGGTAGTGGAAGAAATTGTCAGTGAAATAAAGTCCCTTTCCAAAAGTAAGGCCTGTTTTTAAGTCAGAGTACAGGCTACTGCATTTTGGAGTTCAAGAAAATATTTTGAAAAATAAGTAGTAAAGATAAGAGTAAGTTTTCATAATCAGGTAAAAAGACATGTTCCAGTTCTTTCTAGATTATGCCATATGTGAGAAGAACCAGAAAATCATACTTCTAGACCCATGATGGTGAACCTATGACACGCGTGCCACAGGTGGCATGCAGAGCTATTTGTGCTGGCACACGAGCTGGAGGCAAACTTACCTCACTGCACATGCGCACACCTCACAGCTGATTTTCGGCTGGTTTGAGGCCTTTTTTGGCCTCCCAGAGGCTTCAGAAAGACTTCTGCAGGCTTCTGCAGGCTTTTCAGGATGAAAATTAGGCCCGTTTCATCACTTCCTGCTTTTCCAGAAATGCCAGAAGTGATGAAATGGGCCTAGTTTTCTGCCTGAAAAGCCTGCAGAAGCCTGCAGAAGCCTTCCTGAAGCCTCTGTGAGGCTGAAAAAGGGCTCAAACCAGCCGAAAAATCAGCTCTGAGGCACAGTGCAGGTAAGAAGATGGCAAGGGGTGTGGGAGGGCGGGGATTGCATGTGCATGTGTAGGGGGCATGAGGAGCGCACATTGCCTTCAGTGTGCTGGCACACGAGCACAAGCGTGCAAGTGCGTGCACAATTTTTGGCACAAGAGCCCAAAAAGGTTAGCTATCACTGTTCAAATCAAACTCCAGTTATAAGAATTATTCTATATACATTAAACAAGTGTGTCAGTAAGAATGTGAGGCTTTAATCATTTAGTTATCCTGAAGGACGATTTGGGAATGGGGTAAACATTGTTCGCCATGTGATATCTGAGAAGGAGTATATCTAAGAGGTCAACCTTTCTGATATGTGGATTGCACAAAAATAAACATGCAGAAAATTACCACTGAAGGCCAAACTGACCAACAGAGACATCATTGTCAATGGTCAGGATCTAAAATCTAGAGAAAAACTGAAACCCTGAAAAAATCCAGGGATAACCAGGCTTAGTTGAACTGAAGTCAATGTTCATAAGTAGATGAATTAGTAACTGTTGTGGCCCATCGGTGGCTGACGGAGCTGGCAGCGGAGTCAGACAGTAGCGAGAAGATTGGGGAGGAACCTGGGCCACTTTTGGAGGCTGAGGAGGGCTCTGCATTGGAGGCAGAGGTGGGACCAAGGCAGACTGGCAGTCATCAGCTGCCTTCAGACTCAGACAGCAGTGAGGCGGGGGAATTTCTGGAACCGGTTCCCAGCCTGCGCTTGTGCGGGGCTACCAGAAGACAAGAACAATTGAGAAAGCAGGGTCGACTCAGGAGTAAGGCAACACCTCAGAGTTGATTGGTCCCTTCCATAGGACATAAAAGAGGAGCGAACGGGACGTAAGCTTTTGCAGGAAGCAATTAGTTTGTTTGGTTGATTCAAGCTTTGAAAAGTTCTGTTTGATTCTGTGTCAAGTTTGGCCTTGCCCAAATTTGGCAATTAGTTCTCTGGCAGCATTCCAAGTATGATAAGGTGGGTGTCTATAAACATTCCCATGAAAGACTGCTTGTGAAGCCTTGCAGGCTGTGAATGAATGTAATTCACAGCCATGGAAATAAAAGAGGCTTTTCCAGGACTAAGATTGTGTTTTATACTTTCTAAGGAAGCCTAGGTCAGAACAGTAACATCAATGTGTAAATTATTTTTTTTTTCAAATCCAAAGAGTGTTCCGTATACCCAAGGAAGAATGGCTTTTAAGAGAGGACCACTCAACACAGGAACTTTTTTTTATCTAATCAAATGCCACTAATTTAAATAATATGTGAATAAATAATTAAGGAAAGGAAAGTGCCACAAGACAGGCTGAGTTGAAAAAAAACTTTATTTTGGAGGAAATAAAAGAATAACTTGGATGAAAAAAAAACAAGGAAGAATGAACTTGAACTGTATTTCTTACTTTTCAGGAAACCGTTCCACTGGATTAGATGACAAAAATTAATGCAGATTAAATTATAAATTGCTAAGATCAGAGCAAGAAAATTAAGTACATTTTTAAAAAAGGAGTGAGAAAGATTGAATAGTCTCATGTTATTTCAAAAGAAAAGAAAAAAAAGGAAGAAAAGAATCCAACCTGTGCTGTAAATTCTAGTCAGCTCAATTATTTTCGTTGCAGCCAAGCTATGTACAGAAATGAGGCAGGTGGTTCCCCAATGAACTTTTCCATGTCACAGAACAGGGTAAAAATAATAAATTGGACATTGTGAGACTTTATGCATTTCGTGAGCACTGCAGAACCTCTTTGAGATTCCTTTCTTGTAGCTTCCTCTTGTTGGCAGTAAATGGTAAAGCACCATTGCCATATTTCAATCCCTTTCACTTTCTTGGCTGTTATGTCCGACTAAATCATTCTGACTTCTTCCTTTTCACTCATCAATTACCGGCTAACAAGAACAGAAGGTTCATTGACAACTTAGAACTATCAATATATATATAGGGGGGAGGCAATTTAAAATAATTTCTGTTAAGTCATCGTATGTACTGGAAGCCTTAATTCACTGGATCCTAGAATTAAACTGTAAAGTAAGGGACACATTTTTCACATTTGCAAACTATCTACAGGACAGATGAAAACACAGGTTTATCTCTGCTCCCCAAAATGTTGCCACAGGGATTGTTTTCATAGTAAAGTTCTATGTATTCCTGTATCCTTTATAATCTTTACTTCATATTTTCTTTATTCTTTCCAATAGATGCATCACCCCAAACTCATAGACACCAATGCAGTGTTTCTTCAAAAATAAACAGTAAAATGATTGGTCAAAAGTTTCACATGAATCAAGCTCCATCATTTCTTCATAACTATCTAACTTTCCACATTAAGGATCATTAACGGGATTTGAAGAACAGCGCACATCCATTTAGAAATGAGCAATTTTCTCTGTGTTACTTTATAAAAATCTTACATTAAGCGAAGCAGGGTCTCTTGAAACACTCTAGGATGATGACTTAGGATTTGAAAATCAATCTCTTAGCAGCTCTTTGTGACATATAATTCCTTATAAATCGATTTCAGCCATTCATTAAGAATTGATCATGAAGATAATCCATGGATGACTTTGCTAAAATTATATTATATACTATACTATATAAATTATAGTCTGATTGGGTCAATGTTTTTTTAACTTCTCAAGACCAGGGCTTTGTTTTGCTTTGTCTATATTTACAGGTAGTCCTTGACTAACAACCATTCATTTAGTGACTTTTCACAGTTACGACACGGTAAAAAAATGGACTTACAATTGTTGCAGCATCCCTATGGTCATGTGATCAAAAGTTGGGCACTTGACAACTGACATGTATTTATGGCAGTTGCACTGTCCTACAAGGCTCATACGATCATCATTTCTAACCTTCCCAGCTGGCTTCCAACAAGCAAAAAATCAATGAGAAAAACTAGATTCACTTTTTTCTCTAATTTTCTTAATTAACTAGGAAAGTGATATCCACTCAAATTATTGTCTGTTGAAAGTTAGGAAGCTCGCTGCGCAGAAGACATGCCATTGAATATGGCTATTTATTCCTAGGAAATTGGACTGTGGTTTGCAGTCAAGGTGAATTGTAATAGCTGGCATTGCAGAGTGATCACAAATCATTGCTGGCTGTCAGAGGAAACAATGCTTTCATAATTCTGTCAGTTGTTCAGGTCATGGTGCAGATATGAAAGGGGGAGTACATTTGTCTACTCAGTTTGGTGCACTCTGAATTGCAGACTGAGCACGCAATATAATGATCCCATCACACTTCCTTCAACATAGTAATGTGTATTCATTTCCCATGTGGTCACTGCACACCGAGGTAGCAGATTGATTGTTCAACAAATTAGGTCAAAGAAGATACCTCGATTGTCAAGGAATAATTGTTTCTGCTACACTTCCAAAAGTCTAGGAAATGTCTTATAAAATATTTGGAGTAACCCTTAAAACTACAGGTCCTTGCACTCACCAAGCAGTATTTTAGGTGCTACAACTAAAGCTTTGATCACTTAGGTCTGATGAGACAAATGAGAACACCCTTTTCTTTAGAGGGGGTATTCAGCAGGTTCTGACCGGTTCTGGAGAACTGATAGTGGAAATTTTGGGTAGTTTGAAGAACCAGTAAATACCACATCTGACTGGCCCGCCCACATCTATTCCCTGCCTCCCGAGTCCCAGCTGATCAGCTTCTATGGTTGCCTTGCACAGGAGAACAAAGCTGGAAAGCAGGTTAGTGGGGTGGGGAGGGAATGGGATTTTACAGTATCCTTCCCCTGCCATGCCCACCAAGCAACACCACACCCACCAAGCCAAGCCCACAGAACCAGTAGTAAAAAAATTTGAATTTCACTACTGTTTTTGTTGCATCTTCCTCGTTGCTTTCAGGAGTGCAGAACCTACATATGGTTTGCATGAGTTGTTGTTGCTGTTGTCGTTTTCAATGGATTGTATAGTTAGACTGGGGGGGTGGAGATCTCACCTCTTACTTACACTTATGATGCACACAAATCTCTAGGGAATAAATGGTGGAAGATAGAATACTTCCATCTTCCACCATTTTCAGTTCCCAAACTCTTACAAGCCATTTGGGGGGGGGGGGGNNNNGGGGGGGGGGGGGGGGGGGGAATCCACAGTGCAGGAAGGAATGAAAATCACAGTCCCGTTGCAAGAAGTGTCTGAAAATCCTGAAAGAAGACCCTTTACTTCTACAAAAGGGAATGTAAGAAAAGGAGGGGGGAGAGTAATCTTATACAATTTGCTGTCAGTTTCTAAGTGGAAAAGAGGCAACTTATTTGCTTTGCCTGGAGCAGTGAAAGGGATTCAAGAAACCCCTTTCAGAGCCTGAAGTTCAAATGTAGAAAGAGAAGAGGCAAGAATGCCCTCTATGGGGAATAATGTCCCAGGGCCAGGAAAAAAAAACCCACAAATGCAAACACAATTTTTAACTGGTACAGTTTCAAACACACCATGCCTGAGCCAGAAATAAATCAGCTGAGCTCTTATACAGTAGGGATCTAGAGGTCAAGTTCCTTCAAATCGGTATAGAATTCTCATGCAGAGGTATTCAAAGTTTGCTTCAATAATTCATTATCTTTTGACTACAAGGCATTTAGAGAAGACTTAAGAATGTGTGTCTCTACTCTACTGAAGCATTAGACCCAGTGGATTCCACTCAGCTGCAACCAGGAGTGTTTCACTTCTTGATCATCACAAACATCCAACAAACATCCAACAAATGCAATACTACATACTCCAAATATATAATGAGAAAAGGTTCTTTTGCACCAAGCAGAATGTGAGAAATTTAACCCAATCTCCTTGCCATGAGCTGTACTTGCCATTCTGGAGCCACTTTTGTCTGTGAAGCACTGTAGTGGAGGTATCTTTTCAAAATGCAACTGATCAGTTGCGCTGGATACAGTGAATGCAGCTGAGCAGCTACTGTCTTTAAAAGAGGAACAGGAACTCTAGACTTGTAATTGTAGGAGAATTATAGGACCACTAATTGTAAATGAGCAAAATCAAGATTTCAAATTAATCATGCAGGTATTTATAATTTTACCTCTTCTTCACAATAATACACTTCCAAATAATTTTCCTCCAGAGCACAGCACATATTTTAGCAACATTTTATGTTGACACCAATTGAAGAATTTCTTTGCTTCACTTTTTTATTTACTTTTGCCTTCTTTGGGCAGCTTTTTGCCCAAAGCTTCCTGTGCTTTTAGGATACTTGAAAGAGATGTGACTGTCCCAGCCCCACTTGTGAAGGAGACAGATGGACTTGGCTCCTTCTTCCATCAATCATGGTGAACTCTGAAGCCATTTCCTTCAGACAGAGCCATATCAACTTTATTCTTTGGTGTATAGAAACCAAAATCTGCTTTTTAAAAAATCATTAAAAAGTATTGTGGGGGACATGATATCATTTTAACAGTATGTTTCGTGTTTCTTGACTTAGATTTCACAGTGATGAAAAAAAAATATTGTGTAATTTGGCCCATTGTCATCTTATTTCCTGTTGAGGTCTAGATTAATAGAACAGTGAATATTCTTTCTGAGAAATATACTGTATGAAACCCATTAGCAATAGCAATAACACTTAAGATTTATATACCACTTCACAGTGCTTTACAGCCCTCTCTAAGTAGTTTACAGAGTCACCATATTACCCCCAACAATCAGGGTCCCTATTAAGGTGTAAATGTCTCATGAAGTGCTATACTATAAGCAAAAAATAGAAAACATTGAAAAGTATTCTAAAAATGTTAACTACTATTAAGGAGCTAAGGAGCCTCATTGGCACAGTAGTTGGAGAGCAATAATGCAAGCTACTTCTGCTGCCTGCTGGCTGCCTGCAATTTGGCAAATCAAATCTCACCAGGCTCAAAGTTACTCAGCCTTCCATCCTTCCAAGGTTGGTAAAATGAGGATCCAAAATTGTTGGGGCAATATGCTGACTCTATAAATTGCTTAGAGAGGGCTGTAAAGCACTGTAAAGCAGTATACTGTATAAGTGCTATTGCTACTATATTTGAGTTATAATTAGAAAACAGATTATTTTTTATTTAACTGATCCAAGAATTTTAAAGGGCTAATTCAAAATGGGGGAGATAATGGATTCTGTATTAAATTGGATTAGTTGATTCTGAGTTGTGACAAATGCTGAATGAAAACCAGAATGAAAATCCTAAAGAAGTTTGGCTGAAAATCTTAAAGAATGGGAGCACGTTCATGAGGATCCAAAGAAAGCCATATAATTGGATTGTAAAACCACAACATTGGATGTGCATAATTTCTGTGAGGCATCTCCATATACGGTATATATAATAGTCCTAAATATTGATGGAACATTCAGTGTGCCCAGACACTTCCTATGATATCATTCTACTCTATTTTTTATGCTGTTGTTCTGATAAATTCACTGATTTTTAAGCAGTTTTAAATGTTTGGTAATTATTTGTGTTGTTTCATAATCGTTGCCATTATTTTAATTACAAGTTGTCATTATATGTTTAATAAACTGAGATATAAGCGAGAAAAAAATACAGCTTGCCATGCTTATATACAATTGTGTCCAGTATAACTACAAGGCCAAAAGTGATGGTACAATTCTGCTTGTAGTATTATTCATATGATCTATGATCACTAATATTCTATTGGATTACTTTAAACTATTTTGAATAATAATAACAATCCCGTAACAAAATGAAAGCTGGCAATGCTAGTGTTTATATGAAAAAATAGATTTTTTAAAGAAAAGAATCAAATATAGCATATTAAATTTACAAATTTACAAAGGACTCCTATAGGGTCATTTTTTTTCTATGCACTTGCTAAGGAACATGGTTTGTATGATCTAAATATTTATTTATGTACACTCCTACCCTGCTGTTATCAAAATAACTCTTGGAAGCTTATAGCCAATGTAATCAAANCCTGCTGTTATCAAAATAACTCTTGGAAGCTTATAGCCAATGTAATCAAAAATGTTAAAAATCCAAGGTTAATGCAAAATATAATTGCACTAATAATAATGGCATATCAGACCCCACACATATGTGCTCATTGAATACCAGAATTTTAAATTCTGAACTTTATCATTAAAAAAAAAAGGCTTGTCCAAGGAGAAATGCAAAATAAATNAGAATTTTAAATTCTGAACTTTATCATTAAAAAAAAAAGGTTTGTCCAAGGAGAAATGCAAAATAAATGATTTGATAAAGGTGATAGTTTTTCACACCTGAAAATAATGTTTCTCTTTCATATTCTCTTGATCAGCTGCTTGCAGTAACACATTGCAGATATAATCTTAAGACCTTATGGCATGTACTTGTCACTACTTGCATAAGTTACTGTGGACACAGGATCACAGAGACTTTGAACATAATTTCTCACACTACAGGAGATTAAATAGACCCCATCCGAAGAAGGCAAGCAGCAGCGATGGCCCGAGAGTAACACAAAACAAACTGCACCTTGTTTCACTCACACAGGCACAAGAACACAGGCACACAAATTGTTTTTTTTTTTAATTAAAAAAATGGGGTAGGATTTGCTAGTTCCAACTGAAATATATGATGTTCAGCTACATTCAGTCAGTATCTCGAGCAAATTAGGTCAGTATATGTGTCTGGTAAGGTGGGAGTAGACCTACTCAGTAAGGTGGTTTTTTTTTTAAGATAGTTTCAATTATACCAAATCTCTGCTCGTTTAAAGGCTTTACAGCTTCAATGGGAATGATGTCAATGTCCACTCAACTCATCTGGGAAGCAAAGCATCCAAATTACTGTTCCCAAGGACTACGTTTTGCATTTCTACATAAAGGTGGGAGCAGGTTAACACTCTGGAAAATTAAGGACATATCTCCACAACAGCCAAGAGGGAATGCAAGAACAGCTATGCATAACAACACGTAGGTACCTAAATCACAAATTTTTTAGAAGAATTAAAGGAATGCTTGATCTTCTACTGCAACTATGAAAGTCAAACAACTGCTGGAGAAAATATTAATTTTTTTGAGGGCTGTTTGGAAAGTGAAACAGTAGTTGCTGTTGGAAGTTTATTTGTTTTCATGTTAAGTAAGAAGTTACTTTTCTGAGGGACTTCTCTGGGCATCTTAAAGGAAGATTTTAGCCACAGAGAGAAAGACATCCTCTATGCTGAGCATTTCTTCGGCGTTTCTACCCATCCACCCATACAAGCTTTTGTATTTAGCATGGTAGAAAAGAAAGTGACTTGAATATTTTTGAAGCAGAAGAAAAGTTTCCTCTAATGGTTATGGATGTGATCTTGGATCCTGCTGATCAAAGGCTATGGATACAAAATGCCTTGTCCTCTATTGCATAATCTATCTCACTCATGTTTGTTGACTTCCCATGAAGAAATAATGTAATGAAGAAACTTCCATGGGGCTTTTCTACATTACAATGCAAGAGCAATTAAGAACCATGGAGAATGTTTACAAAGTAGTAATGCCACCATGCTTGAATGCTGCCAACATAAAATTGAATTCAGAAACAGAAAAAATCAAAAAAGCCAGTTATGATGAGTGGTTGAGGTAGCTGGTCTAAGAAACGCAGTAGATGGTGAATTCTAAGTTCAACCTTGTGTCAATAAGCCAAGCTGAAGTGACTTTTGGTTTCTCTCTCTCTCATCTGTTTCATTCATCGCTACAGGGTGTTTTCTTGTGGGAACAGAGAGGAAGAAAGAGGAAAGGAGTTTAGGTATAATGTTGCGCACTTTTAGTCATACATATTAAAATATGTATTAGCGGCTCGATACTTGTGCTTATGCTACGAAACCTATGTGAATCGGGATTAGTTTTTGGGGGAGACAATAAGGGGAAAAAAATTGGCTGCCTTTGCCTACTCAGCATGCCATTGGTATTCATCTTACACGGGCTAGCCATCCTGTTCAGTAGTGTGAGAGAGAGTTGAAGGGCTAGTTTTGGAAAGTGAAACAGTATTTGCTGCTGTGAGCCAAGGCAACAGCGAGGAATTTGGGCGTGGCTTAGCTCACTGTTCTGTATCTAAAGCTCGCTTGATGCTGTAAAACTGAAAATTGAAACTCCTCTCCTCTGCTTGTGTTTTGCATTTGGAACAGATTTCTTTTCAGGTGGGGAGGGGGAGTAGAACTCCTTAGGCCATCAAGAAGCAATGTTTAGATAATAATATATGAAATACTAATATGCTCTGGATGGTCATGTTCGAAAATCCCTTTCTAGCACCCTAAGAAGCCAAAAGGAAAAGACATGCCAAATTTCAAAGTTTGTAGGCTTTACAGTTCTTCTGAGATTTTTTGTGATAGATATATTGTGGCGTATTTTGAGCTTTTATATTATATAGATAATAAAAGGAGAGGGTTTTAAATATACAGCACTAAAAGAAGATAGAAGGAAAAGGGGAAGGAAGGAACAATCCCTGAGAAAAATAAAAACACAGGAAGTCTCCTCAATGAAGACTAACTCATAAACCGTCCAAAGGAAAACTTAAAAATATGAGATTTGGTTGGAAGATCCTAAGTTAGTCATTCTCCACTCCCACTCTTTAAATTCTAACTTGGCGAAGCCGCCATGGTCTTCTCTGCCCCTTTCCAATCACTTAAGCAGTTCCCTTAAAGTACAGACAAAATTCTGGCATGGGTATGAACAACTGTAGGCCTACAATTTGAAAAAGAAAGTTCATCAGAGTCCGCTATGAAGCGCGATAGCTAACCAGCAAGTCTTTTCAACACTCCTGTCAACAGCACAAAATAAAAGGGGAAATGTGGACGTTCATGTTTGCAAAGAAAATGTTTGTGGGTAAACAACAACCAGCAAGGTCAACCTATAGCAACCTTGCAGAAAATCTGTAACACAACTGTATTAATAATTCAAATGGACATGGAAGTCCGCAATAATAAATATTAAGATGAATACACATACACACAATATTTAATTGTAAATATTAGACTTATATCATTATATATCTATAATAATAATGATATAATCTTTAAATCCCCTTTAATCATATATATATATATACATATATCATATATATACATATATCCCATTGTACATATATACATATATACAATATATACATATTACATTATACATATATACATATATACATATATACAATATATACATATATAACAATATAATCATATATATATGTGCTGTTTAGCTTTCCCTCTCGGGTATTATCCCAGCGTCATTGTAAGTTTCTGTTAAAGTTGTAGGCAACGTTTCAGCAGAATCTCATCTGCCATCATCAAGGGCTTCTGTGTGTGGATGTGTGTCTCACAGTTCCTCTGTTTCAAATTTGAAGGGCTGGTCCATTCTGATTGCTATTAACCTGGGTCTTTGTGTTGCATTGGACTTGGAGTTTTGATTGATTGGTGTGTTCTGGTTTCTTCTGTCTGTTTTGTGGCTTTGATTGGCTGGCCAGCACTCTGTCTTCTTGTGTTTGGAGGCTTTTCAATGTGCTTGGCTTCGTGTGTGAAGGGACGGCTGCTCTTCCATCAGCAGCTGGGTTTCACGTGGGTGACTGGTGGGGGGGTGTTTGAGTTGGAGGCATCAGAGGGAGTCTGTCTGTGCTGCAGGTGTTTGTCTGTTTTGGTGGTGTGGAGATCTTCTCTATATTGAGAGTGCAGGCTTCCAAAATGATTGACAGTCTGCTGGAATCATCTCTTCCTAATTCATGCCTGTCAGGCTCTTTTTTCAATCTCTATGGCTTCTCTGAATGAATTCTGTGGCTGGGGTTTTCTATATGGCTAAGGGTTTTGGTGGCCATTGAGTTGATGTTGTGACCTGTGGTTTTCACGTGTTTGGACTAGTGAGGAGGTGTGTTCCAGCTTTTTTACTGCATTTCTGTGTTCCATTAGGCGGGTACTTATTCTTCTATTGGTCTGTCCAATGTATGTGGCCCGGGCATGAATGGACAGGGTAATTTCGTATATGCCTTGGTTTCCAGGTCAATTTTGTCTTTGGGGGTTCCCTCAGGATGGCTGCTATTTTTTTGTCTGTTTTGGAGGCAGTCTTGATTGTGATGCCTGTGTAGTAATCTTACTGGATTTTATCTGTTAGTACCTCTTAATGAGGGCGAGAGCAGATGTTCCATAGGTCTGTTGGTCTTCTAGGTCTCTGTTATGTTTTGGTGTGTTTTTGTGGATCAAGCTGGTGATTTTGTTTTTGTGGAAGCCATTGGCTGTCAATACTTCAGTCAGGGTGCATAGGTTCAGTCTTTATATGTGTCTTATCTGCCAGGCGTTTGTCTGGTAATTAGGGTGTCTCCGCACAAGAATTTATCTGTGCGGGTGGTGGTGGGATTGAGCGTTGAGGTAGCGGTTGTGTTGGTTTTCTTTTGTAATATGGTGTGTCCCCAGTGTTGCCATCTGATTCTTTTTGTAAGATTTAGTACATCTAGGAAATGGTAGTTGTTTGTTTATTTCGCTATCCCATGGTGAACTTGATTTTGGGGTGTGTGTTGTTTAGAGTGTGTCAGGAAATTGTTTAGTTTTCTTATCCATGGGCCAAATCACAATGTGTCATTCGGATGTATCTTAGCCATAGTTTGGGTTTGTTGGGTGGCATTAGCCAGGGCTCTGGATTGAATTCTTCCATGAAACAGGTTTGCAATGACGGTGACAGGTGGTGTCCCATAGGGCTCCTTTCAATTTGCTTGTATCTTTGGTCCCTTTGTATATGAAATATTGTTGGTTAGGCCAGTGTTCTGTTAATTCCATGAGTGTTTTAGCTGGTTGGTATTTTTTTTTATTTTTGATGATTCCAAGAGTTTTCTTTTATCGGGACTTGAGTGAATAGTGGAAACCAAAAGGTCAAAACTTACAAGCAGATTCTTCTTGTTGCTTAAAACGTGTAGATCTTTGGATTACTTTCTAAAGAAGTGGTATGAGTTTTTGTACATATGAAGCTGGGTCGGTTTCAAGCATGGGGCTGGTAGTTGTTTTTGCTAAGTATTAGCTAGGTTTTTGTAAATGGTG
Source organism: Laticauda laticaudata (assembly GCA_004320025.1). Taxonomy (NCBI): domain Eukaryota; kingdom Metazoa; phylum Chordata; class Lepidosauria; order Squamata; family Elapidae; genus Laticauda; species Laticauda laticaudata. The sequence goes on along the minus strand of BHFT01070576.1, from coordinate 4,688 downwards.
GCTCCCTGTGGAGCTGACTATGGGTCATGAGAGGTATCCTTCTTTGGTGTATTTTTGGGGAGACCTACTCCAAGACTCCACATACAAACCTATAACACAGAACCCAACCACAATATCTGGAAAAAATTAACAATTAACCAAGAAGAAAATCAATAACCAGGCCCAACATAAAGCAAAACAATCCAACAGACGATCATCCAAGAAGAAAAAATTCTCTAGATGCCCCAAATTATACGGCCTCCCAAAATAACACCAAGAAGGCATACCCTCTCCAGACGCAAAGTCAGCTCCATAGGAGCACCATTACAAACCTAGGCTAATACTTAGCAAAACAACTACAGCCCCATAGCTGAAAACGCAGCTTCAATATGTTACAAAACTCATACAACTTCTTTAGAAAATAATTCCACAAGATCTACAACACGTAGAAAACAAGAAGATCTGCCCTTGGTAAGTTTTGGACGTGGTTTTCACTATTCACTCAAGTCCGCGATAAAAGAAACTCTTGAATCATCAAAAATATACCAACCACTAAAGAACCTCATGGAATTAACAGGAACACGTGGCTAGACCAACAACATATTTCATATAGCAAAGGACAAAGATACCAAAGCAAATTGGAAGAGAGCCGCCTTGGAATCACCACTGTCACCCGTCCATTGCAAACCCTGTTCAATGGAAGAATTCGAACCAGAGCCCTGGCTAATGCCCACGCCACAAAACCCAAACTATGGCTAAGAATAAACATCGATGTACACATTTGTGATTTGGCCCCATGGAAAAAGAAAAACCTAAAACAATTTTCCTAAACACACCTAAACAACACACACCCCAAAAATCAATTCACCATGGATACGGAAATAAACAAACAAACTACCATTCCTAGATGTACTAATCTACAAAAGAACAGAATGGCAACACTGGGACACACCATATCCAAAAAAACACACACCAACCGCTACCTATTTCGAACTGCCCATCCCACCACCACCCAGCACAGATAAATTCCCTTGGCGAAGACACTAATTACCAGTCAAACGCCTGGCAAAAAAAGATAAGGACAACAATAAAAAAAAAATAAACTGAACTATGCACCCTGACTGAAGTATTGACAGCCAATGGCTTTCCACAAAAACAAAAATTCACTCAGCTTGATCCACAAAACAACACCAAACATAACAGAGACCTAGAAGACCAACAGACTAATGGAACAGCTGTCTCGCCCTTCATAAAGGTACTACAGATAAAATCAGTAGAATACTACACAGGCATCACATCAAGACTGCCTTCAAAAACAGACAAAAAAAATAGCAGCCATCCTGAGGAACCCCCCAAAGAACCAAAATTGACCTGGAGAAACCAAGGTCATATACGAAATTCCCTGTACATCAATGGCCGCGGCCACATACATTGGACAGACCAATAGAAGAATAAGTACCGCCTAGATGAAACACAAAAGCAGTAAAAAAGCTGGAACACATCCTCCTCACTAGTCCACACGTGAAAAACCACAGGTCACAACATCATAACTTCAATGGGCACCAAAACCCTAGCCACTAAGAAAACCCGCAGCCCACAGATATCAGAGAAGCCATAGAGATTGAAAAAAAGACCTGCAGCATGAAATAGAAGAGATGATTCCAGCAGACTGTCAATCATTTGGAAGCCTGCACTCTCAAATAGAAAAGATCTTCCAACCACAACAGACAAACACCTGTGCACAGACAGACTTCCCTCTGATGCCTCCAACTCAAAAACACCCCACACAGGCACCAGGTGAAACCCAGCTTGCTAATGAATTAGCAGCTTGCTGATGAAGAGCAGCCGTCGCTTTACAACGAAGCAAGCAGCATTGAAAGCCTCCACACAAGAACGAGTGATGCCAGCCAATCAAAGCCACAAAAACAGACAGAGAACCAGAACACCAATCAATCAAACTCCAAGTCCAATGAACACAGACCCAGGTTAATAGCCAATCAGAAGAGACCAGTCCTCATTTGAAACAGAGGAAGTGAGACACACTTCCATCAGAAGCCTGAATGATGGCAGATGAGATTCTTGCTGAAACGTTGGCTACAACTTTAACAGAACTACAATGAGCTTACAACTTAACAGAACATACAATGACGTGGTGATAATACCCGAAGGAAGCTAAACAGCACAATGTAAGTACCCGCGAGAGCTTAAAAAAAACAAATATTTATATATATATATATATATATATATTATATATATATATATATATATATATATATATATATATATAATATATAATTATATATATAGTATATTTGTGGGCTGTTTAGCTTTCCTTCGGGGTAATATCCCACGTCATTGTAAGTTCTGGTTAAAGTTGGTAGCTCATTGTAGTTTCTGATAAGATGTAGCAATGTTTCAGCAGAATCTCATCTGCCATCATCAGTCTTTCTGTATGGAAGATGATTGGCAAGATGAGATTCTGCTGAAACGTTGCGCCTACAAACTTTACAGAACTACAATGAGCTACAACTTTACAGAACTACAATGAACGTGGGATAATACCCGAAGGAAGCTAAACAAGCACAAATGTAAAGTACCCGCGAGAGCTTAAAAAAAACAAAAATATAATATATTATATATATATATATATATATAATTATATATATATTATATATATATAATGATTATAATATATATATATAATATATGATCAGGAAATCCAATTTAAATCAGAGAAGTGGAGAATGTATTTTAGTCCTATCATACATTTTTCTTAATCAGCAACATAAGCACATATTCTCCCTAATCGGGATTTGTGAAAGATACAGCTTTGATTTAACAATGCTATTTTGACCATGTAAATGATAGATGGACAATTTATTATACCATTCCCTTTAATAGTTTGAGACTTCCCATTTTGTCAGGTTAGAAATTGGCATTCTGAGGATACATCCGCTTTTAGAAGTGTACCATAAAATTGGAGAAGCTTCATTTGGTACTTTTCCCCTCCCTCAAACTTAACACATTATTAGAAATATCTCTCATTCGTGTTTTCTGGCTGCTTCTGAAATCTAAATCACAGTAATCCCTACTTATGGTGATCATGTTAGGTTGAAGATTTAGCCTTGTATTATTTATGATGCCTACAGTAAAAAAAAAAAAAAAAAGCTATGGCAGGCGCAGGGTTTATTAAGAAATAAAGTCCAGTATCCAATATTGACTATTGCTTCCAAAAATATTTAATTTTTGTCTCCTAATATTTTTAATAAATATTTTTTTAGGCAGAAACTACACAAATAATTATGTTTATGCATTAATGAATTGATGCATTGTAAGATTTCCACTGGGATGCAATGAAAGATTTACACTTAGGGAATATTTACTGCCTTTTGTTCCTCAATACAGTATTCCTAGCCAGCCATAAACATTTCAGTTCATTGTTTAAAACCAAAAAGAATCAGAACAAGGAATTTGATAACTAGATTATCTTCCCAACTCCTGCTAACCTTTTTTAGGACTGAGGCTTTCCAAAAAGAATGGCTTTGGAAGAGTTCAAAAGAGTTTTGGAGGGTAAAATGGAGAGAGGGAGAGAACAACCCCCCCTCCTAAATTTCTTTCAATGTTATTGCATGCATGAGTAATTGCAAGTTAAAACAAACACGAGAAAGAAAGGACCTGGAATGTTGTTTCTTCTTCTTCTGTTTTGCAGTGTTTCAATAAGCAGCTTTCTCTTATAAAGAAATGAGGGGATTGTGAATTCTTGCTTTGCCTTTTGTAAACCGTAACATGTTCTTGTATAAGAGGCAACTACATTCCCCATGTCCTACTCCTTACTTCTATTTGAGATGCCAGTTCTCTGTGGTGGTTTTTGTGTAAATGTTATTCTATACCAAATACACATGAGGGAACTAGATACAGAAAGCATTCTCAGCCACTTTATTTCTTTTTTGGAAACTATTTTCATTTAAGAGGCCAACAGATGCTTAAGTTTTGATATACCAAAATATCTCTCTCTGTGTGAAGGGTGGGAGAGGAGGGAGAGAAGAGACAAGAGAGAAGGGGGGAGAGAGAGAGGGAGGAAGAAAGAGGGACAGGGAATGAGAGAGGGAGAAGGGAGGGAGGGGAGAGGGAGAGGAGGAGAGAGACAAGAGAGAAAAGGGGGAGGGTAGAAGGAGGGCAGGGAGGGAAAAAGAAAGGGAGAGAGAGAGAAAATGAGAGAGAAGAAGGAGAGAGAGAGAGAGAGAGAGGGAGAGAGCCCACAAATTGTGCTTTGGCCACAAAGTTCTTTTAAATGGTCACAAACTATCAGGGAGAACCCTCTAATAACATGGGGTGTCAAACGGATTTATTTGTGGAAGTCAGAATCAAACATTGTAGTTTCTCCCATGAGTCAGAATTTGGAGGTGGGAGATGGGAGCGGGATGCCTTCTGAGCATCCCTGCCTGGCCAAAATGAGGCAAAGAAGGCACATGGCCCCCTGGTGCCCTCCTTTGGCTGACAGAGGCACCAGTCCTTTGCGCTATTTCCAGGCTCAAGCCCAAAGGGCCAGATTTATAGCACCCCGTGGGCCAGAATTCAGCTCCGGCCTTTGAATTTAAACACCCCTGCTTCTAATAGTCGAACTTCTTTTAATTCAGCTCAAAAGAAGAAGCATTCTGCACAGGGCCCCGTGAATCATTGAATTGCTGTGTCTGTATTTTGCCTTGAGA
>BHFT01070575.1:0-12311 GCA_004320025.1 Laticauda laticaudata | reverse complement strand
TTTGATTTTGGGTTGTGTGCTGTTTAGGTGTGTTAGGAAATTGTTTAGGTTTTCTTTTCCATGGGGCCAAATCACAAGTGTGTCATTAACTATGTATCTTAACCATAGTTTGGGTTTGTGGGTGATATTGGCTAGGACTCTGGATTCTAATTCTTCCATGAACTGGTTTGCAATGACAGGTGACAGTGGTGATCTCATAGGGGCTCCTTCAATTTGCTTGTATCTTTGTATTACCGATGATTACAATACACAAGCCTGATGATGGCAGATGAGATTCTGCCAAAATGTCACTACAACTTTAAAAGCACAAGTTTAATGATGTGGGAAAATAACAAGCCAGATAGGTCTCGACTGAGGAGCCACACTAAGAGTACTCACAACCTATTAACCATGATGACAACAACAGAAAAAGAATTCCATACCAGATTGGTGGTTGCCCAGGTTAACAAAGAACACAGTAGTTGCTGTCCCTGGGCAGCTGTTATAAAATGAGTTATAGGGCTGGAGAAAGACCTGGCAACAGAAACAATGACTGTGTTTTTCCCCCTTCTCTAAATATTATAGCAACTTTCAAGGAAGGGGATCAGAGTTAGAGTCAGAATTATTGATTTTCATTAGGATCAAACTTGAAAACGGGGTAGATCTCTTTGTTCCCTTCCCCATGCTTAGTTCTCGCTTTTAATTGAGTCTTTACTTTATTTTATTATATTGTATTTGTTAAGTTTATAAGGTTGTTCATTTATCCACTGAAATTCTGAGCAGCAAATGTAATAAGAGATTAGGTTAATTATATTACATTACATCATATTATTATATACACCACCCAAAATCACTGTAACAAGTGAGATGGGCAGAATATAAACTTAATGCATCAATCAATCATTAAATAGAAAACCCAAGTCTAAACTCCTCCAGTCTGACTACTTGGTAGTATTGTGTCATCTTATGTTGTTATTATTGTTATATACATACAATAATGTGAAATTACACCTGTCAGTTCTTCAGCTAGTGTTGGCTTCATATGCATGGAGTTCTTTCCAAGAACCTAGGATGCCATAATATATTAGTGTATGGCCTTTTGCAAATCATAGATGGAATTTTTTCAATGGGCAGATTTTCCAAATGCCGTCCAAAATTTTCTGGTATATTATTCATTGTGCTGATAACCACTGGGACTACCATGGCCACTTTATGTCATAATCTTTGATTTTTAGAACATGATACTATGTGATCTTCTCCAGTTCTTTTCTATTATCACCTGGTATTGCCACATTAATTATTCACACTTTATTTTTTCAACCACAGTTGTATCTGGTGTGTTATGATGCAAGACTTTACCAGTTTGTATTTGGAAATCCCACACTATTTTAATCTGCTCATTTTCAACTACATTTTCCAACTCCACATTCCCAATTTTGCCTTTGTGGTACATAAAAATTTTCATACAGATGTTCCAATGAATCATTTTGATGACTTTGTTATGTCACTCTTAATAATTAGTTTGTATAATCTTCTTGCACTAGTTGAACATGTGATCCACATTAGTTTGAACAGATTTTTTTTACCCAGATCATCTTCATTCAGACTCTCAATATTATTTTTGTGGAGCATCTTAATTCCCTCACTTTATACTATTTTTCCTTCTTTGATAGTGAGTGTGGTATAGATAGATAGATAGATGGATGGATGGGTGGATAGACAGACAGACAGACAGACAGACAAACAGACAGGCAGGCAGAGATATAGATATAGATGATTTTATTTCAGACAGTGATTTTATCTCATATAGTGATTTTATTTCAGATAGTATTTTTCCATGCAGCTTCAGATTGCCCATGTAAAGGAGGTGGGATAATCTGGCAGATGTTTTTGATGTTTGATAGCCTGAATTTGATGGCCTGAATTATTCAGTTTTGCTGACAAAGGAAACAATGCAGTGACAAATAGTAGCAGTAATAGTGAATCTCCTTGAAATATTCCTCTCTTGATATTAATATCTCCAAGTTTCTCCCACTGACCTGCAACAGTGTCTTCCATTGTGCCAACGATCTTTGCACAAAGCTTCTGATGTTTCTACTGCCTCCTATTATGTCTGGACACTTGATTGTCCAGTCATACAGCAGAGAGTTGAATGGCTTTTTATAGTCAATCCATGCTACATAAAGATTAGTCTTCCTTCTCTTGCAGTTTTACAAAATCATTTTGTCAATTAGGAGTTGATCTTTTATTTCTTTGCTATTGGGGCAATTTCCTTTCTGCTCAGATTGAAAGAGAATGTTTTCAACTAGATGCTGTTGGACTGCATCAACTTGTTAACACACCAGTTAACAATTTGAAACTTGTTGGTGAGCAGGTAATTGGCCTGTAGTTGCCTGGTGCTGTCCCTTTTGCTGGATCTGCCAGATATCAGCCACTCTTCAATTTCACATTAAACTGCTAAACTGTTAAACTGCTTGGCAACAAATAGGTATAGACCAGTTAGATGTTTCAACAACAAACCATGCAGTTCATCTTCATCTGGTGTTGACCAATTCTTGATCTTCCTTGCTCTTTTTTCTACCATTTCTGCTATTATTGCTAGTTCTTTCATTTCAACTTCTTTTTTTGTTCTTATCCACCTCTTTTAACTAAGCTGTATCCTTGAACTACATTGTTTCTATGATGTCAGGAACTGACTGATTCACTGCAGTTTCAGAAATGTTTCTGAATGGATTAGACTTCCGGTTTGGGCTTCCTCGGTGACAGACCAAAATCCATGATCATGTTTGATTTCAATGCGTGATTGCCACCGGAGGGTCCTGATTCTTTGGATTTGGGGCTGAAGCCACCTCATAGAGGTGGTGAAGAAGGGGAAGACCACCAGCTGAGTCAAGGAGATCCGCATTTCTCGTCCTTGGTTTGGCAACACTCCTTTTCCTGAAAGCGGCTGCAGTGGTAGCCAATATGGCCACCCAAAAAAGGAAGACCTGACTGGACAAGAATGTGCAGGAGGAGAGACAAAGGGGATGGCTTGATTGATCAGGATAAGCAGAAACAACATTTAAATGCAAGGTACCCTGGAATTAAAGTTATTAGTCTTTTAAAAAGAATTTTAAAGTGGTGAAGAAAAGGGGGGGGGACCTTTTGACACCTGTAATCAGCCTTGAACTTTAAAAAGAAGAGCTTAAAGAAGAAATCTGTGTGAAATTAGTTTGACACTAACTAGGCAAAACTTAAGATGAAATTAAAGTGTCAAAGGGAAAATAAAGATTCTTTTGGACATATTAAAGCCTTTAAAGCAGTGGTTCCCAAACTTTTTCATTCTACCACCCCTTTGGTGCTACAACTCATCCTCAGTGCCGCCCCCCAGGGTTGGGATTCAAATTTTTGTGGGCATGGCCTAATTTGAGGGTGTGGCTTGCTGGTCACATGATTGGGTGGGCATGGCTTGCTGGTCATGTGAGTGGGTGGGCATGGCATGCTGGTCACATGACTGGTTGGTGTGGCTTGCTGGCTGGGCATGGCTTGCTGGTCACATGACTGGGTAGGTGTGGTTTGGTGGTCATGTGACTGTGTGGGTGCGGCCAGGTGACTGGCAAACCAAATACAAGAGGTCCTCACTTAATGGCCGATTATTTAGCAAGTGACCTAATCTATGACTGGCCTCCCCAGAGCTACTTGACCTGTTTTGGGAGTTTTGACAGCCATGCACACACATATACACACATTCCCTTCTAATCCTGCTGGAGCAGGTCATTGGACTAGAATCAGCAAAGCATCTTTGATTAGATTCTAGTCGTGAATAGAATCTAATCAGAGATGCTTTTGATTTGTTTTATTTGTATTTCTTTATTTTATGTTGCTGAATTGCACTGACATATGTGTCTCTTCTTGTGCACAACCCAGAAGCTTTTGTGATTGTTTGCAGAAAAAATTACTGACCTCTGGCTTTGCTCTACTTTTCAAATGTGCCACCACTGCCATGTTCTAGGTGTCGGCCTTGCAGGTCCACCCCATTGAGCCCGCTGCACCAGAGGGACCTGCCCAAGCAAGTCCAAATAGAACAGTGCACCAAGTCAATGGGGTGAGCCTGAGAGAGGGAAAGAGAGAGAGAGAAAAGAGAAAGAAAGAGAGAAGGAAGAAAAGAAAGAGAAAAAGGAAAGAAAGAAAAAGGGACAAAGAAAGGGGGGATGGAAGGAAGGGACAGAAAGGAAAAAAAAATAAAGGAGGGAGGAGGGAGGAGAAAGATAATGAGATATCTATTCTAGTCCAATCATCTGCTCCAGCAGGGTTAGAAGAGAGTCTATGTGTGTGTGTGTTCTCCTTGTAATTTACCATTACATTTTGGTTTTGCCTTCTTCAGAATTGGCACTGTAATACATTGGGGAAAAGTAATTTTTTAGGATGGAGATCTGGTCCAATGGATCCTGTTTAAAGCCTCAACAAAATGTGAGAGCTTTCCTGATAGTCTTGACCATGTTTTGTCCCACAAAACCTTTAATAGAAGCCAAGATGTTCAATGTAGAAAAGGGTCTCAGTCTAAACTAGGCCTCATTTGAATCTGATGCATCATCTCTCCCTCCCTTCTCTCTCTCTCTCTCTCTCCCTCTCTCTCTCTCTCTCTTTTCTCTCTCTCTCTCCCTTCTCCCTCCTCTCCCTCCTCCCTCCAGACTGGCTTTGTCTACTTTCCTGATGTGCCTGTGGGGATCAGCGCTTTGAACATGGATGGATGGATGGATGGATAGAGAGAGGACAGAGGAGACATAGTGTAGGATAGGTGGTAGGTAGGTAGGTAGGTAGTAGTAGATAGATAGGCAGGCAGGCAGCAGACCTTTTTGGGATGAATGTATGGCTAGATAGGTAGGTAGAAAAAGTAGGGTAGGTAGGTAGGTAGGTAGGTAGATAGATAGATAGATAGATAGATAGATAGATAGATAGATAGATAGATAGATAATAGATAGATTTATATTGGTAGATAGGTAGGTAGAAGGTAAATAGAAAGAAAGACAGGCAGGCAGGTAAGGCAGAAGGCAGGCAGACAGACAGACAGAAAGACCTTTTGGATGGATGGATGGACGACAGACCAGAAGACAGACAGACAGACAGACAGACAGACAGACAGACAGAACGACAGACAGACAGACAGAATGCAACAGTGGTGGCACTTTGGGAAATAGAGCTTAGCCAGAGTGGGAATTGAAGTCCACACAAGTTGCCAAGGTTGAGAAACATAGCTGAATATATCAACCCAGCCATTCTGGTTTAGAGTTTAACATGCTGTTTGATTCTGGCTTAGTCAATAAACCGTGGCTAAGACTTTCCTGTTCCTTAATGCAGCTGCCCTCTGCCCCTGCCCCAGTTCTTCCTTTAACATATAATTTTTGCAATGCACAACCTCCCCGGGCCAGAGATGCAAAGACTTTGCCTCTTTGCTTCGACCCAAGGTCCACTTCCATCAGGCCAAGCAAGGGAAGGCTCTCTGCACACGCTCAGAGACTCCCAACTTTGAGGAAGCACTCCACCCATCTTTACACTCTGCCTGGGAGGAGGAAGGCATGCAGAAACAGCCCAGACTGGCAGAGGGGAGGTGGAGGGAACGATTGCTTGGAAAGCAAGCAAGCAAGCAAGCAAACAAGCACAGGGCTTGGTCGGAAGAACCGGGCTGCAGAGGGAGCCTAGGTTCTAGGTCTGGCCCAGCCACGTACAGCCAAACCGAACCGAGCCACACGGCTTGGAGAGCTGCAGCTGCACCCACCCGCATCCTGCACACAAGCCCAGCTGGCTGGAGAGACAGAGGCCAGGTGGGCATTGTGTGCTCCCTTGTTCTCCTCTGGGAAAGGGGACCCTGACATTGAACTACCCACCCCTTCCACTGTGTGCCTTGGGAGAGTTTAGCTTTCAGGCCTTCTGGTGCGCTTCTGCCATTTCCACCAGAGAGGGCAGGGTGCAAGCTAGGGCGCCCCCCTTCTGCCACCTCCCCCCTGTCCCCTGGCTTGGCAAGGCTTGCCGCACATGGGTTCTGCATTTGAGGCGCTGTGCACGCGTTCCGCATTCAAGCGGTGCAACAGTCAATGGGGTGATCCTGTGGGGCTGGCACCTCAAACAACCCCCTGCTGCTTCTTAGCACCCCCCTAAAGCATCCCACTGCCCCCCAGGGGGCGGTACCCACTTTGGGAACCACTGCTTTAAAGTGAAGAAAGTGGAGGGAAAAAAAGAAAGGATGGAAGTTGGATATAACAGAAAGTGCCACGGGACAGCAAAAGGAGTTGACTGAAATTTTAAAAGACTTCCAAAGGATACATTGTAACTGAAACCTTGCTACAATAAAACAGAGCCCCTGGAAAGGAAAAGTGGAACTTTAAAATGCAGAATAAAGAAAGAAGCAAGAAAAAAACTGTTCTGAATTATTTGGTGATTTTTGGAATTTTGGATATTAGACTTAATTAACTGGGTAGTTGTTTTTAAATATTATTTGCAAGTGTTTAAAGATGGCAGAACTCTTTTTGGAAGTGAAAATGGAACTTTAAAAAATGAAAAAAGAGTTACAAGAGAGAGGAGGATCGTTTGGCTTTGCTTTACAATTTTTAGTAATGGAGATTTTAAACTATGAAAAACAACAAGAAGTATGTGAAGAAGAAGAAGGGCTGGACAAAGAAGAGGCCATTTTTAATGAACAAATGGCGCAATATGGGTTAAAATGGAAAAAGGGGGGAAATTTAAGATTAGAGGAGGCAATTAATAAAAAGAACAGTTTGAAAAGCAAACAAGATACTAGAAAGAAGCAGAAGGGAGGAGGAGGAGGGGGACAAAAACTGATGAGAAAAAGAGGGGGAAGATAAAAGGGAAAAGAAGTTACAAGAGACAGAAACAGGAAATAAAGAAATAGGGGAAACAAACAAGGTATTAGTTTATTTAAAAGGCACAGAGACAATGGTTAATAATATAAATTAAAGGAGGATTCTGCAAGGGTACAAGAGATAGTGTAGTTATATTAGAAATAATAATAAATAGAAAATACAGGTGATTAAAGTGAAAGATGAAACTGGTATTGTTAAGTAATCAATGTCTGGTAACACTTAAATTAAATTAACAAATACATGGAATAAAAGTGAAAGAAGGGGAAATAAGAGGAAAATAGCAATCAAGGTATAGAATCTTATTGAAATAAATTATGGAAGAATTTATTATTGTAGAAGAATATATTAATTATGTTTAATGATCTATAAAATATAATTGAAAGGAATTGTGAAAGATTTGTAATGAAATCAATATCAGCTTCTAGGATGAATTTGAATAGATTAACTACCTAAAGCCCCTGTTTCATAAGCACCACGGATGGAAAGAGGAATGTAAAATGGGAAAAAAATACTTGCCATCCGTTGGTTAATGTGATGCATCTGGTCTGTACTCACGCATCCGTTTTTCATACTCTCTAATCCGTCCACAACCACTACTGAATTATTCCTAATTGTGTGGCCACACTGCTGTTCGGCTGTGAGGTATGGTGATCGATTTCTTGAGTCACACTCTACACAATAAGGTACTCATTTATTATGAGGGCGGCTTTTCCTAAATGGCTTGTGGTAAGCAGCAAGGAAGAGGTATCATTCTACGTCTCACTCAATGCTTCCCAATTTCTGGGCTCGTAGTGTGTGCGCGTAATGTCATACTCATGCGGTCGGTAAATGGCCTTACTTGATTACCGTCTCATTGTTGTTGAACGTCGCTCTGGCGTCATCTAATATCCTCGGCCTGAATGGTCTCGTGGCTGATTTCTTTAGGCTAAAGTCATTTCTACCATGTTCAGGGCATCCATCGTGGACTAACATCCGCTTGAGGTGTTTGGACGCGGGCAGGAGGAAAGAGGTCAAGTTCTCTTCTTCTCTGGGTTCTTCTCGAACTTTGACGCTTTTTTCGTAGGTCTGCGGTTTACAAATGTGGCGGATGCCAAACAAGGTAAGTGTAACTGCTGGAGTATTGTCCTAATAGTACTGGGAGCTGGGGCAAAGAAGCAGCTGCAAGGAGACTCGTATCAGGCCTACGCTCATGTAGTGTTTATCTGAAACGCGTACCGAATTATGAAAAGATTATGGTATACTAGCTCTGGATTTGTCACCTTACGGGACTAAGTGGATACTCTATAGCGCTCTTGTTAAAAACATGGTGGTTTAATGTTGATGATAAATATTTGATGTTCGGATAATTTGCTGGGGATATCTTGATTTCTATCGCTAGGATTGTCTCTATTTGAATATGTAATAGTGGGCAGGGATGGGCTTCTTGACCGCGATTGCAACAATCAATGGTTACCATGCTGTCCCTTTGATTTGTGGAGATATAGATCGTCATTATTTGGACTCATATTAAGGTGAAGAGTGAGAGGGTGCGGCGTAGTAAATTCACCTTGGATGGTAAAATCATCTTTCTTCAGACTCACAGACAGACGCGAGGAGGAGCATTATAGGGAACGAGTGACTATACCTCTCTTCAGATAAGAAGATTACCTTCAACCATCTTAAGCGCGAGGCTAACACAGTAAAATCCCGCACATACCTACAGCCACCACAGACAGAGAATCAACGCCACGAGATCAGCGCTCACACAATGCGCGACTCGTCCTCCCCCACATCATCATATCCCATTAGACATGACGACACATCCAGCGGATGGTAGCAATACCTCTGCAGAAAAACACAAACCATCTACAGTGAACATCTTTTCAAAACCAGTTGTTCCATTATCATCGCAGACAAAACACAGGGAAAGAGAATCAAACCCTCAAAGAAAATGTCTCGCCCTAGCCGTGAGTCATGGAAGATGAAAAAACTCCAAGCCAAAAGACAAAAGTAAGCAGATGAAGATGATCATGTATAAGAGATGATATAAATCACAGAATGTGTGTATAGATGAAAATAATCGAGTCAAAAGCTTTCTCAGCGCATGATTGACTATCGGGCACCATAAGCCTTCACATTACCTAAGGCCACTACTCGATTCCTACAGGCGAACACAAAAACGGGTATAGAAAAACAAGAGAAGGAGAATGTATATAAGTAGTCGGAACGAAAAAAATAGCTTGCAATTCCCATGGTGTAAAAGCAACAGCGCCGATGCATCAGTTCAGGAATGAAGACCCCCTACAAACCTAACTCGAGAGTAGTCAAATTCCGAGAACAAACAAGTTAGAAGGAGATACGTCCGCTAACCGCCATGTTTTCGGCGTAAGCTCGCACAGTACACTCTGTGGGACCAGAACTGCGAACCCAGCCCTTGAACAACAGACGCAATAGCAAAAATTGATCTTTTCCTTTGAGACCACCACATAAGCCCCCCACGACCATCCCGCCCTGGCGGAAAAAACAAAAAAAAACCCTGGGAACTCACGCAACTCGCGAACTACACTGACACGCAAACCATTGAGACCTCATCGAGAAGCATAAGGACACGATAGAAAAAGTAAACCACAGACGCATGCAGTAACACCGAGCACCCTGCAGAGGGTGTGGAGACCTAAACAACCACACAACGCATCAAATGGACTATCTGTTCCGGTCAACGGAAAGTGGTGCACGGCCAATCATCAAAAGGATCACAAATGGACGCAGAAATCCCTCCCAGATTGCTCCTTGGACAACCACTCACGCGAAATCGGCTGAGGATAGAAATAAGTTAAGATCCAGGAGAGCTCAAGCTGCGGTATTACAGAAGAGTGGAGTACACTATGCACCCACACATCGCCACCGTTAGGAGCCATAAGATGGGAAAGACACGCTGCGAGACCCCACAAGTCCGGACAAAGCGAAGACTGTCTACCAGCTAGTTCAACGCGTACACTACATTCTTCTACCAGCCAGAAAGAGAGAGATTTCCTTCAGACCCACATACACGAAGCCACGCTGTATGATCTAAGCGACACATGGTCGGAACCAGATAGCGCGACTCTACGGTCACAGCAGGCTATAGTACCAACCACGAGGATGCTTCAGGCAACATCCTCAGCGAGTATACCCACCTCTGACCCATACAAGATAGCAAACTCGCCACACCCAAGGCACATACATGAAGATGTCAAGGACGACGACGCGACACCAACTCAAGGGAGCAGAGCGAGCGCTGGACTACAAACACCCACACAACCCATGCCAATGATCACGAGGCTTCTCACCCAAGATGCTCCGAGAGTCCACCCAGCACACCCTCACAGACTAACCTGACATCTAGTCTCTATGGCCCACACTAAGGACAAGACCACACCCCAAGCACGGCAAATCAGTGAAACACTAGACCAACCCCCCTAAACCTAACTCTAGACAGGCGAGAGGCAGCCAAACGCCACCCCAATCTAAGCCTCCCACCCGCCCATCCCCACCCACTAGCAAGTACCTTAAAACCAGTGTAAGAATGACAGGGCTTGCACAGCTTCAATCATTCACTTTCCTCAGACTCTGAAAAACGCACAGAGTCTCGGACACGAAAACGAGCCTATGAGAGAGGTAGCACCTGATCAAAAGAGGTACATTCAACTCGGATAACGGGTCTCCAGGCCTAAGGAAATACATGTACAGAGTTCGGGTACGCAGGAACGGCCTTTGAGGACAAATTCCCGTAGGACTAACAAACAGGATCTCACATTTACCAGGAAGGTACTAGCTGAAAACCTTTCCAGAAAACATCTACTAACTACTATATAAATTAGCCAGAGCTAAAATACGTACTGTGTATATTCGCACAAGGATTAATCTGTTATACGCAAGAGGATATAAGAAAATCAACGGGGTTGAAAGATGAGAAGGATTCTCACAACTGTACGAAGCGGTACTAAGCGGCGTTACAACTCTCGTTTTTCTGACATACTTTACTATCTTCTAACTCTCGTCTCTTATCGCTTTCTTTTTTTATCTCATTAACATTTATTGTTAGTGTTCGTATTGTCCCCCGCTTACGTCTTTAATTGTAAAATTAAATAAAGTTTATTTTTTAAAAAAACTGCGTTGTGCTGCAAAGATTATCTTAGCTATGTTCCTTTGTCCCTGGTCGTAAGTAACCACCAGAGACCCATTAGAGGGCGCTCAAATTTGTTTAGACGGAACAGATTGGAAGGCCGGGTCGAACTGGTGCGTCGTAAAAGGGTACGGGCAACACGCCTTGGTTCTGAGCCACTTCTGCCTTAGACCAAGGCAAATCCTGGGCCATATAGTGGACCCTCCAATATCACAGTCTTCATCCTTCTACAATCCTGCTGTGTAGGAGACTGAACAAAGGTGGTCATTGATACACATGGACACATCGCCACCGTGGCTGCGCGAGTCAACTACCTGTCTAGGATCACCAAAACAATAACTCGTCAAGCGGTTGGAACAGGGGACTTGACCGAGCAAAGGCGGAAACCAAGAATGAGAATGACACAAACTAAACCCTATAGTAGCACGCTGTCTAATATAAGCATGCGCATTACTGAGGTATGAGCTCTTCCCATTTCTCCCAGCTCCGCAATTCCCATTAGAGCCACAGTCAGAGTAAACAAAAGTTTGCACAAAAAACAGGTTGACTCCTTGAAATTGCAGCTCTAGGGATAGGAAGATTTTCGCGGGGGGCCCCAATGGATTCGAGTATAGAGGTGTCACCTCGGCCTGCACCACAAACCTTTTATCAGGCAGAACTATGGACGTTTCAAGCACGAATCTTGCCAGCGTTGATGATACCATGGCACGGTTGGGGTGTACTGGTAAGTATATGGAAGAGGACAGGTGTATGGTATTTCCTCAATTGTCACGACCATATGGTCGAGAACCCTTCCTCAAATGGAATGGCAATTCACTTGTGAAGGTGACGGGCAATAGAATTGGTCTCTTCCAGAGACCCGAAAAACCCACTGTGCCAGCGTGGACATGAGGAAAAGTGAGGGGACAGAAGTGCTTTACGCGCAAGCTAGTTGCTCCGACTGTCCACAGGCTAGCACGTGTGAGGAGCTGGGATCGGGAGGAGGCAAGTTCCGAATAGAGGGGTATAGCGGAACCCTCTCTACTGACTACCTCAAGCTAACGAGGCCCATTAATTACCTCGGGCTCTCAGGGTCACCTCCACCCAAATTTTAACACAATATAATGAGAAAAAAACTAGTCCACCAGCAAGGAAAAATCAGAAAAATATAATAAACCAAAACAAATGGGTGTAAGTGGACACATAAGAAGGCCAATCAAAAAAGAAAGTGCTACACAAGCCGGCTTAGTTCCTGATATCCATATGCCTCTTTCTAGAGCACGCATAAAAAAGCTTAATTCATGGGGTGAATATCCCTCTTCTAGCCATGGCCTGTTACTTTCTCAAGGGCG
>BHFT01070573.1:0-12213 GCA_004320025.1 Laticauda laticaudata | reverse complement strand
ACATCCTCTTTGCATCCATTGGTGCTGTGTGACAGGGGCTTTAAGCAACGAGACAGAACTGACTAGCTCATTGAGAAATTACCAAGCATTTCTAGCAATATATGCATTTTAAAAACTTCCACTGACTATTTTCAACCAGTTTAGTCCTTGTGAGAGTACAAGTAGATTATGCAGGATGATATATGTCATTGATGACTAACCTTTTCAGCACTGAGTGCCCAAAGAGCGTGCATACATGCTCATCCCCAAAATGCAATACATGCACATCCTCTTCATGAGCTCTGCCCCCATGTGTGTGCCAAACCCCATGCGCATACACGTGCATCCCTCACACAACTCCGTGTATGTGCCCCACATACTGCATGCACCCCTCTCCCCATGCAGGCATGGCAAAGAGCAGAAGACCAGTTGGCTGGTGGGAGGCAGGGGCACATTACGCAGTGGAGTGGAGCTGGGATGAAAGCTCGTGTGCTGTGATGAAAGCTCGTGGAGCTGGGATGAAAGCTTGTGAGAGGGCTCTGCTTGCCATCTCTGTTATGCATACCATAGGTTCATCATCATGGATATATGTTATCCTTCCCAGGCAGACGAGACATGGAAGTCAGCTAATTCTACTTTCTTGTAAGACTACATGAACAGAATCTGGCAAGCTTGAAGGTACATTTCTTTCCCCTTTACTGCCCAATAAACTAGGAAGGGTCACTTCTGAGCCTCTTTGTTCACTCATTATACAGCTGTGACCTATGCCCTTTCTAATCTCTATTCTCTCGGCATCATTTCTTCTTCCCTGGTCTCTCAAGGACTTTCTTATCATTATATCAAAAGCCTATGAAGAAGACATAGACTAATAACATATAAAAAGAAAAACAATGTTCGTTTTACAAGAAGAAAAAAGAAAGGGAATAAATTCAGGTATGGTGATTAAGAAGAATGATGGACAAAGAAAACATCCAAATTAGAAGAAGTCATTTTAGACAATGAAGCTTATCAGATGAAACAGGTGAAAAGGCATAAATGCAACACACAAAGGCAGAAACTATGGTAAGGAAGCATTCTGTTGATATTAGCAATTATGAGGAAGAAAAGGAACCCCTAGCAATTTGGAACGATAGAGTAAATTGAGGCAAATTAATAAGTGTATTTCCCACCAGCCTGCCAAGATAAGTGCATATAAAGTAAAAGCAATGCCCAGGGGGAAAAAAGAACCACTGAAAACAGGGGTCTACGTCCTAGGCAACTTTAAGCCGAGAGAAAAGCTGGCTGAGGAATTCTGGGAGTTGAAATCTTCCAGGCTTAAAGTTGACAAGGTTGGAGTCCTCTGACTTAAAATAAATGTGCACTAAATAGATCAGAGGAACAGCTGGGAAGAACATACAGTTCGAAAACAGACAAAAGAAAAGCCTCAGCTGACAGGCCAGTAACAAAGATTAGTAATGATTAAGCATAACAAGTAGCAAATACATTACATTCAGGTGATTATTAGCAGGCTTCCTACTTTTCTTTAATAATATATATGTGTGTGTGTGTGTGTGTGTGTGTGTGTGTGTGTGTGTGTTTGTGTGTGGTTCGTGATGTGTGGTGTTGCGAATTGTGTGCTTTTAGTTCTGCTTCAGGTATCGATATCCCACGTCATTGTAAGTCAGCTGTTAAAGTTTGTTTCAGCACGTATCTCAGGCAGATCCTATTCTTTCCATACTCAAGCTTCTGTTATTTACGGAGTTTGTCCAAACTATGCTATAAATAACTGTATAGCTATTCTAAAACTCGAAATCTCAAGGGAGAGAAAAATTGCAGGAAACAAGTCATATAATAAGGATAAATGTTTCTAAATCTAGAATGAAGTGCATTAATTATTTTAATTCTATTTAATTAATTAGATATGAATATTATTAATTAATTGAAAATTTCACACACTGCCGCACTATGCATTAGATTTCACGGTTTAGCTTCGCCTAGTCTCGCAGTGCGTACCGTCAATCAAGGGTTTTAACACGTCTCTTACTATTGACTCGCATGCTAGAATATGTCAAACGTAGTTCTTATGACCCTTGCTCAAGTTTAATTTATTTCAACTCGGTTCTCACTATTTGCCTTAAAAGTAAAGGGAGTCTTATGCGCTTTTAATCTTTCTAGACTGTCTACTATGAGGCTCTAAACTAAGGAATCCACGTACCCCTCTTAACTGCCTAAGTGACACTTGTCTGAAGAACATCTGAAACTCTGTATCCAGGCTCTACTTCCAGTCACTATAATGAATCTTCTCGGCTCTCTTCCCAGTCATTCCGCATTGCCTCAATGATGCCAGAACATTTCGAATGCCCAGAGAGAGTAGGGTGTCCTCGAATCGACTATGGTTAGTAAGCAGCTCAGTGCTGCTTCTATGATGACTCCAGAAATTGCCCCGTAGACTACCACAGGATTCGTTTCACTTGTTAGTCTTTTAAATTACTTGCCTTCTAGAATTCTTTTAATTCGATGTTTGAACCATGTGGACTGTGTTGTTCAGACACCATTACACGAAGGATCTAGTGGACTTCCATTCTCATCAGGCGCCTGCCTTATTTTTGCACTGATTTTGACCTTTTTCTTCGCTTTCCGTTCTACTGAGCGCTTCAATGACAGTTTTGATTTGGGTTCTTTACTGATTGTGTTCGTTTGCCGAACTGCATTTTTTCTCGGCTTATGCTTCATTCACTGTATAGTGGAAGTCTAATGGCATCTGTTTGCACTGTTATTCTTTTATCGATTCTACAGACCTTTCTCGTATGTGTACCTCTTCTTGCAAGTCTGCAGATCTAAGTAATCTGCATCGGCTCGAGAGTGTTCCCCACAGCCCCGCGCATTCCGCCGATTTTCTTTTTTCGTGCTTTTTATGTTGCGTAATGCATGACTCTATCCCGCATACTCATCTTTCCGTTTCTGATGCATTCGACATCTTCGTGATGTGTTGTATGCGCGGAACTTGCCTTACTTTCTCTGGATAGGGTCATTGCAGACATTAATTTGTGGAGTTCATTTGGCCTTCATAGTCCGCTGGTCCTTTTTAGCGCTTCTCTGCTGTGGCTTCACATTAGAGTATCCTGCTTTCACGCAACTCTGATAAATAATATGGTTTAATTTAGTAATTCCCTTGTATAGTTAAGAGTTTTTCGACACCATAAGAGCCCCACTCGACTACTCGCACTGCATTCATGCCACAGATCCAGGCACTCCTCCGCTCCCCACCATCTCTACGGAGAGCACGCACGCCATACGCAATCCGTCCGCGCAATGCGTTCCTCCGCCTTCCTTTGATTCCCCCTTTTTACGCAACACTTGTCTCTTGATAGATTTGATCACTATCCCGGCTCGTAGTGGCCTTATAGCTGATTCAGTGGACGCCAACCAGTCATTTGTTTCAGTCTCTGGGCTTCGCTAACTCAGAATGCTTTGCTCTTTAACATCTTGCGTCCACTAATGCCTTAGGAAGACAGCCCTCTTCGCTGGTCTGAGATTTCCCTCCATCCTCGTGCTTCTTAAGCATACTCACGAAGACGTGTTTCCGTTCATGCGCATTTCCAATCCTTCTTGCGGATGAAGAGGTCCGCGGCGGCGGTACACCATCTATCACTTCTGCCTGCGATTTTCTTTCTGCGCATAGCTCAGTTCCGTCCGTTATTAGGCACGATCCTCCTCATCCCGCGTTCCTCTGAAAACACCGCCGGATAGACGCTTCGGTTCCCATTACAAACAGAGTTTTTATCTAAAGCACCACCAACACTAATTGAACTATGTCTGCTAATAGCGCCTGCAGCTTATTTATACAGTTGCATGCCCGGTAAGCGAATGGAGCAGTTTATTTGACTTTTCGCTTTCAGCTCGCCTCTTTGATTGTTTTACTTAAACCAATCCAACAATGCCTATTGGCAATCAGCATTAAATTTATTTGGAGTATTATACCATTCTTATACGAAAGAGTTCTTCTATTTATCATGAATATTATTGTAGAATGTCAATTTGTATATACTCCGCCCGCAGTAATTTTACACTAGAAAGCTATTAATCCAATATTTTTTCTTTAGCTTGTCTATGCTAGGTCTTAATGTGATTTTATTTAAGGACTTCTCTCCAATGAGCTGGTATGTTTCCTCCCTCCCTCCCTCCTGATAATTTATTTTAAACACGAAACTCTTCTACATATCCTTCTTCTTTCCTTTCTTCCTTCTTTTTCTCTTGTTTTCCTCTCCCCCTCTACCTCCTCCCTCTTCCATTCTGGATCAACTTTAGTTATTCTAAAAGGAAGCTTTTCAACTACCTTCCCTTCTTTGCCTTCGCTTCTCTTCCCTATCCTTCTTCATACTTTCCTTTCTTTTTTTTCTTTCTCGCCTCCCTCCATTTGCATCTTCCTCTCCTTTCTATGGTACTGCCCCAAGCTCAGCGTACGGATGCCAGTGCAAAAAGTCACAAAAAACCCAATTATAACAAGATATCTAAGAAGCAATAGATCCCTCCATTCTCCTAACAACAACCTGTAAATTCAAGAACTAAAGCACCTTTGGTGCTCATAATCCCGATTTTGGTTCCCTGCTTCCTGTTTTGGCACAAACACACGTCTTCCAAGGGCCTTTGTAAGGAATTTGAATAAGTGTCCAGCGCTATTATTTCTGACGATGTGATGCTTATCTGCGCGGTTAGAGCACAGCACCCACAAAAAGGGTGTCCTTCTTCTTATCTTCAACTAGAGTTAAATACTCTCTTGAAAACCATGGGAAAGGGGGGCACACGCAGGACTTTCATTCTGAAAGGAAATATACATCTCGCACTACTTAATAGCTATAATGGTCTGATCCACTCGATTATATTGACGCATAACTCTTCCAAAAATTCCATTTCAGGAAAAAAGCTCAAGACGAGTTATTAGACAAGAACTTTAAAGAATTCTCTTCTGTTCTCAGGTGAAGGTTAGACATTAAAATAGAGAGATCATAATCCTTCTGAATGTCGTAGAAGGTATCTAGTTAAACTTTGGAAACAATATACCAGACATTTAGTATTACATCATTCTCCACATTATACAAACTTCATTTGTGTACTTAACACAGAGAGATATAGTAGATCTGAATGTTCTTAATTAAATATCCACTCTTACCACTTATGACATGAAAGAGTATTCCTAGACATTTGTTCAACAATCAATCCCTACATTCAATTCGCGCTTACAATTTTGAAATTGCCAGAAATCCGTATCCTAACCCTAAAATCCCACTTCCTCAAGGTCTCATCAAACTTATACTGTGTTTGAAAGAATTGCTTAAACTTCATTCAATTCAGGTGCTTCAAAAGCTAATTTCTGATCAGACATCATCAACTAGATAGTACTATAATTGTTTACGCTCTTTTTAGTGAATCTATCAGCTTGTAGTTAAAAAAGGAAGAAAAAGATGTTTCCGTACCCCATCGACTGTACACTCTACTCTCATGGCAAACAAAAAGCCGCTCCCTTGCCTTATAGATTGAGAACACAAAGTAGGCTTTTACTTATTGTTTTGTGCCAACCTGTTTATTGTAACTTTATTCCAGGATGAAACCTGAAAAATCTTTACAGCAAGTGAAGTGTAAGTACAGGTGAGTTCACAACCAGTTCTTAGGAAGCCCCTTTCTAGCTTGTAAGCAATTGATTCAGCTGCTTTGTTATCTCTAAATCTTAATGCTCTCACTCTTAAATGCAATAGCTATGCTTTAATGCATTATTTTTGTGCCTGTTTGTCTACTACCTGAGAAAAAATCGAGATCGAGATGTTTCTATTTGCATGACAAACTTGTGTTACTTGTATTGCTCGACTGTTATTATTGAATTGATTTATATTTGCATGCACTTCTGTCGTTTTATTTTCACTATTATGATTTAAAATTCATACTATAGTATATATACTATTCTATATATTAATATATTAATATATCAATATATGTACATATATACTGTAATATACGCTGTATATATTATATGTAATGCTATATTGTATATATGTATATATGTGATATATAGTATATATGTATATATATGTATCACTATATTCTCAATAATACTTTAGTTATATATATATATATCAATATCTATACTAGTATATATATATATAATATATATATGATAACTTATTCATATGTAGTTACGAATATATATATGCTGATTTTTAAGTGTTTTGCATAATGATGTGGTACTTACATGTTCGCTTAGACTGTCAGCTCTCCTTCACGCTATTTCCACTACACTATAGTAGGATGTGCTTTATTATAAAGTAGCTGTAGCAATCGTCATGCAGAATCTCATCTGCCATCATACTTTTGGCTTCTGTAATCTGAGTTCTGATCATTACGAACTTCAATTAGATAAACATACTTGATGAATGGAAATATACCCTGGGAATGATACCAAAGGAAGCTTGAACAGCCATATATAATATAACTATAACTTATATATATATATACTATAATTAATATATCTATACTATATGATACTATATATAACTTTATATAACATCATATATATATAAACAAAACAGATAATATATATTAATAATACTATAATGAAATAATAAATGCACAATAAAGACATAAACGTTACTAATATTAACAATTGGGACGATGAATGTTTATACACATTTTAAATTACAGCACTAAAATATCTAGCACATCAATAGCGCCTATCATCTGTTAGATGAGACAAGCAGAATATTTAATTGCAATAAGAATCTCTAATTTTTCTAAATATTTTATTTAATTTATTATTTATCATTCCTTCAAGTATAGGAATAAGTTTAAACATAGATCGATATACATGATCTACAGGAAAAAACCATAGGACAGCGAACGTTAGGACACGTTGGTACGCTTATTACGACCCCTATCAGACCATCTTAGGCAAAGGCTGGTGGATCAATAGTTAGACAGTCATAGGTTGAGTTTTTGGAGGTTTTGGGAAGAAACATCATGTCAAGTCATTAGTAGCCAGACCATGAACATTGTGTTGCTGTCATCAATTTCCTGCAGTCAAAATTTGTGTGTGATTATTCACCTTGAATTTGGTAATTATTGTTGCTTTGTTTGTTATGTTTGAGCTTATCTGATATTATTTGACACCGCGGCATAGACATTTGCATGCATCGATTTTTTATATGATTACTAATGCTATAGATCAGAGACAGAACGTATATTCTAGGTTTTTCCTAGGCTAGACATTTTCGAATGTCTGCTAGCATAGGTATATCTACTACAATGAGTAGAGGAGTGGAGAACTTCTTATGAATATTTCTTGCTTTCTCAACTTGTGTATCAATCATCCAGATTATATCAATGTGGTTCAGGCCTTGCATGATAGCTGTAATTCCGGGTATTGTCTTTCTAGCACAATTTTATGTAATGCTCTATTATTAATTAATAATACCGGAAAGCAGATATGGTAAGGTTTGACGGCGTTTATAACAACTTCAATGCTTTTGCCATGTTACTTACAGTGGGTTAGCATCTCTAGTATTAGGATGAGTTACTCCAAGCTCCTTGACAAGTTTGGCAGTCATCAGACAACGGTCCTGACTATTTCAGGCTGATATTTATTTTCTGGCCCGGTTTTTGTTTTATAATGTAGGACAGAGAATTTATTTTTGAGAAAATTTGAGTCTCTTTTGTCATTGACCATTCTCGATACATAGTGCAAGGTCTCTCAGCCTCAGGTGTAGCAGTTTCTGTCCTGTCTAATCGTTGTTCGAAATAGCTTTACATCATCAGTGAAGAGAACACAGTTGCTCTTGATATGATCACAGATGTCATTTATGTATTGTCCCAGACAAAGTGAAATAAGAGAATTCCTTGCATTTCTGTTGAACTGCAACCCAGAAGTATCTGGACAATGGTTTCAATTTCCTCAGAACCACAAGTACAAACACATTCAGATAAAAGGAAATTCCTGTCCAAAGAAGATTTTCCTTACCTTAAAAAAATCAATAACTGTATGTTGTAAAACAAAGACAAAAGGAAAATAAAAGAACTATCAATAATTGTAGTAGCTTGTCTTGAAAAGCTGAAAGATTCAAAAGTGTCTCTAAATTGAATGCAGTGGAACAACTTTTTTTACAGGGAATATAAATGCACAAGGGTGAAGGATATGGAGGCCTGATAGTTTTAGCCAGCTTCTAAATGGCCTAGAAGATTGTATTTTATTGGCATCAGTTAAGATTTGGATAGCCGTTCCCAACTTGAGATTTTTCCAGATGTGTAGATCTTTAATTAACAGTTTTAACAGTGTAACAGATTTGAAAGGGTCCTTGGAGCTTTTCTAGCTCAATCCCCTGTTCAAGCAGGAGAACTTATACCATTCTGGCAAATAGCTGTCCAATTTTCTAAAAATTCTCCAAGGATGGAGCACCAACAATTTCTTCTTAATCCTAGGTTGGATTCAGTGGATGTATTTGACCGCTTTAGATTGATTCGGCTGACAATCATCTGTGAACAAACCAGTTTGCTCCCACGATCAACTGCTGGGCCCTCCCAGCCACCCTGGCTCTATACTGACCTTTATTTCCTGCTTTTCAACCTGAGCTGCTTCGCACAGCACAGTTGATTGCCATGCATCAGCTGTTTTACACACAGGGCATGCAGCAGTGCGTGCAACGAACTGATAGGAAAAAATTTTGAAATCCACCACTGGTTGGATTTCTCTTTCATAACTTTCCAGTGAAATTCTTGCACTGTTCTCAGGTGTTTAGAGAATAAGTTGACCCCTCCTCTCTGTGACATGCCCTCAAATATTGTAAAACCACTATCAAGTCATTCTTAGATTTTCTCTTCATTAAAGTAGACATACCCAATTTCTGCAATAGTTCATCATATGTTTTATCCTCCAATACCCTGGTCAAATTTGTTGTTCTTCTCTGCACTGTTTCTAGAATCTCAGCATCTTTTTTGTATTATAGTAACCAGAATAGTATTCCAAGTGTGGTCATATCAATGCAGTATAAAGTGGTACTAACACTTCACATGATCTTGATACTATTCTTCTGTTAATGCAGCCTAGGACTGTGTTGGCATTTTTGTCAGCTGCAGCAGTGCTAACTCGTACTTAAGTATTTGTTCATTAGGACTCTAACATGCCTCTGACTGTTATTGCTATTGAGCAAGGTACCAACTATTCTATACCTATGCATTTGGTATTTCTTGCCTAGGTGTAAAATCTTTTCTTACCACTTAATTGCAACAAATAGTTAGGGCCCCATGTTCAAACCTCTTAAGATCCCTAAATGGTTAGGGCCCCATGTTCAAACCTCTTAAGATCCTTCTGGATTTCAAGCCTATCTTCTAAATCACAGGTGTTAAACTTGATCGCGTATACTACTGCATGCTTCCCTCTATGTAATTTAGTTGCCAGTGGCAAGACCATGACTAAGAATTCTGGGAGCTGAAGACTACACAACTATAAGATACTAAAGTTGGGAAAAACCAGTCCAGTGTATAGATCAGGGCTGTCAAACTCGTGGCCCTCGAGCTGGGTGCATCATGAACTGGCCACACTCCGACTTGGTTTAGCAAAGGGAGGGAAATTCGCAATACATGACATGATGATGCTATGATGATGCGAATTTGACACCCCGATATAGATGATCACCTGTAAATATTTCAGGGTTGATTAATTCCAGATATAGCTTTCTATTTCTCTGGAAGTCTACAAGATGACAAGAAATAGCTATGGAAGTGTTAGTACTTGCACAGTAGGCCTTCCACAACTTTTGGTGTTTTAACAGCTCTGAGCACAAATTATTGTTTAGCAAAGTTTATTTATAAATTTCTTTATTTATAAACACCACAGACAAAACAGCCAATTGACAGAAAGCATATAATTAAATATAATAATATAATCTCCTGAGATGGGGCATGATGGATATATAGATCTATTATATCTTAAAAGCAAGTAAAGAGGAATTCTTAAATGACAAGTGGGTGATATTTTCTCTATCATAAAATATACATATTGTTATACTGCTTACAATTATCAGAGAAAATAGTCCAAAGAGCCAAATTTGGGGTGGTCAGTGAGGTATCTGTAGAAGCCACAATAACATCACACATTATAACATCATTATACAAATGACATGCATAAAATAATTACCATGAGTTGTGGGATGCAAATAATTGGCACCCTTTGGCAACAGCTGGTGTATCATTATACAAATGATATGAATTAAGTAATTTCCATGAGTTGTAGAATGGAAATCATGGGAATCATTTGGCAATGACAGGTCAATTGAACCTCCTGCTCCATTAAAAAAAAACTCTAGAATCCCTCCCTTTCCTTCTTCCCTCTTTTTCTTCATGCACCAGTCATTGAAGATCGGTTTTGCCAGAATTGGTGCCGGTTGTTTCTTAGGGGCATGCTCCTCTCTGTTTACTAACCAAGGGAGCTTGTGCTGTCCAGAGATGCTCCATTCGACTACATATTGAAATGCATGAAATGCTGTTTCCTCACACAGGAAATGGTACCTATTTATTTGCATTTGTACGCTTTCAAACTGCTAGTTGGGCACATAGGAGTTCATATCAACAAGTAATATGCTACTGGTATGTAGAAAAGAAGGAAAGAGAGATGGAAATAGAAAGATAGATTTGTCCTCCCAAAATATTATTTTGGAATTTATTTACCATTCTCCAGTGTGGGAGTGATAATTATATACAATTAGCCAACAATTATGTTAACCATACTGTGGGTTTTTTTAAAACCCCAATTAGCAAATGTAGGGCAAATTCAATAAATCTAAGTGAATATTCCAATTAATAAATTGTTACCTCTGGCATCAAGGTAAGGGGGCCAGTATACACAATAGCATTTTCTTCTCTACATTTTAATCTTATACTAAGATCACAATTTTGAGTCAGTTTGGTGTAATGGGTTAAGGTACTAAGCCAAAATTGGGAGACTGTGAGTTCTATTTCTGCATTAAGCACAAAGTCTTTAGTCAGTCACTGTTGTCAAGTCCTAGGAAGGAGACAATAACAAACCCCTTCTCAAAACTTGCCAAGAAAACTATAAGGATTTGTCCAGGCAGTCTCCAAGAATTAACACTAATAATGTCAATATTGAACAAAATAAATTCATCAGAAGAATTCAGTCAGTTATTTAACTGGAAAACTTTATGGTAGGAGCTTTCTCTACTTCCATGGATTTAATTGTGATAGCTTCTCGAAGAGAAATAAATAAACTGAAAGAAGTAACCTGAATCCATAACAGCTGTAATAATTTCACATTCTGTAAGAAAAAAAACATGTTGATAAGGGACCGAGGTTATCCAACTTAGAGAATGTTTTTTTTTAAAGAAACCCTTTAATATACAACTTTCATATATATGACTAAACTATACAGTATTAAAGTGCTTGACTTTTTTGGGTCCAAAAGTCAGTTTATTAGACTTCTCCTATTTCCTAGTACTGCTACTTGATATGAGCATAATAAAAGATTTTCACTGGGTACCACACAATTGGTTAAGTATATATCTAGGCCAAAGATCTCTCAGAAGATATATGGGATGTCATTTGATATGGGGAATATACAGGATAAGCTATCTTCATGACACAAATGAAGCTCAAAGGCCTCCTCTCAAAGAAATCTCAAAATCCTAGTTTCTCCAGCATTTATCTGTGTTATTTTCTGGTACAAATAACTCTCAGCACATGACCAGGCAAAGCTACCTAAATCACCACTGCCTTCCTGAAGCTGGTGAAATATAATCAGGGCTATCAATTGCTCTTTGAGAATTATTATGAGGCCTGGCATCAGGCCTGTTGCACTGAAAATTGTGGTCATAAAAACTATTAAAAGGTTAAAAAAAAATAGGAAGAAATCTTTGAAATATTGTAGAAGTGAATCTTTTCCCAAATTGCAACGTAGGAGTTTATCAAACAAGTCCATTGCTTATCATTTCAAACCTCCCTCTTAGTTTTTCTTTTTTTCAGAAAGGTAGTTACCGTAGAAAAGTTATCTTTTCTGTGAATTCCAACTTGCCTGCTTAAGGGCACAAGAAATATGCTATTTATTTACACAAATACATAACTCTAACTGCAAATAAAGTATTGCACAGAAGAGGGTTTCAATTTCTCTTGTTTTCTTCATCTCAATAGTTAAATATCTGATTTTTTTTTTTAAAAAAAGAAAGTTTAAAACTTAATTTTTTAAAAAAATTAACATATTCTTTA
>BHFT01070570.1:0-15105 GCA_004320025.1 Laticauda laticaudata | reverse complement strand
AGAGAGAAGATCAGGTCCTTCGGTCCGTCAGCTTGACCGTGGCATGGCCAGATTTCTTGAGGTGCAGCTTCCCGTACCAGGTGTGCATGTGCTTCCACCAGCCGAGGAGCACCTCCGAACTGTAGTCCAGGCTCTCGCCTTCTCTCTCCCAAGCAGCCTGCTTCCTTTTGGTGTCTCGATAGAGCCTGTGTCCTTCCGCCAAAGATACTCGTTCTCCCTCAGCCATTCCAGCACCTCCATCCTCATGTTCCTCTTCGAGGGAGTACTGCCTCCTTTCCCATTTTTGTTCTCGCGTATGCCTCTTCCTCCCTCTGCAGGGCCATCTGGGCCCTCATAGAGGGGCTTCGAGGTTGTAGGGGCTGCTCTTCCACACCACCACCACCATAGCAGCAACAACAACAGTTAGCAGCAAAAGCAGGACCAGCAGGACCAGCAGGACCCAGGATCAGCAGCAGCAGAGTAAGCACCAGCAGCACCAGAAGCACCGAGGAGCACACAGCAGGACCAGCAGGACCAGGAGCACCAGCAGGACCAGGAGACCAGCAGGACCAGGAGTACCAGCAGCACCAGCAGGACCAGGAGCACCAGGAGCATCAGCAGGACCAGGATCAGCACCAGCAGAGTAAGCACCAGCAGAAGCACCAGGACCAGGAGCAGCGCCAGCAGAGTAAGCCCCAGCAGAAGCCCCAGCACCAGGAGCAGCGCCAGCAGAAGCTCCAGCACCAGAAGAGTCAGCCCCCAGCAGCAGAAGCCCCAGCAGAAGCAGAGTCAGGGCCAGGGGATGGGATGGTGGCCCTGTCCCTCTTGCCAGGGCTGGCAGCAGATGGCAGAGGCTTTCTCTTCTCCCCATGGTTGTTGGCTGGCTGGCTGGCTGGCTGGCTGGAGCTGTGTCTGGCAGCAGGTCTTTCCTCTGAATGATGACCTGCTTGTGAGCTGCTTCCCTTTATATCCACGGGGCTGATGCAATGCATCCTCCCGCATGCGCAGTGAACGCTTTGCATCCGCTAGGCATCTGCTAGGCTTCCACTCTGCATCTGCTTCATCTGCTGCGGCATCCGCTGGTTATCCACTCTTTCCGCTGTGCGTCACTTCGCTGTGCTCCCGCGGAAGCCCTGCGGATGTGCCATCCGCTTCCATCCACTTCATCCGCTAGGCTTCCGTGGAGCATCCGTTTTACATCCTGGCTACATCCTCCCCCCGTCCGTTCCTTTCCATTGTTGTCCACTCTGCTTATGGCACTTTTGAGAGCGGATAACAAACGGATGGAACATTTTCTCGTCCGCTGTGTCCTTTTTACAAATGTTTTGCATCCGTCAGCCAATGTGACAGGCCCTTTAGCTATTTGAAGTTCCATTAATAAGTCACCAAGTTCCCTCAGTTTCTGATAGACTCTATTAGGTATTTTGGGAAAGTTATCAAGTCTTTTGAACAATGTATTTTCTAGTGCTTCTGCTGAGCCATAGCACTCATCAAGTATATCGCAGATTGTTTCAAAGCCTGTTTCAGGGTAGTTTATATTAATTGTCTTGATTTGTGTTACATGCTTAGCAGATTCAGTTCCAAGCCATTTAACTGTTCAATCTATCTCCTCACTACATGACAAATCTAAGCCTCTGATGGCATTTTGGAAGAAAGATTGGCAGGCTCTATAGTTTTCAGAATCATCATTAAACTTTTAAAGTCCTTGTATAACTAGCTCACATCATGCAAGGAACTTATTGTAGTTTGATTAGATGATTGTGCATTGCTGTGTTGAAAAGGTGTTTTGTAGTCATACCTTTTAGGAGTCTCTGGTTTCAGCTGGTCCTTTTTATGCTGCTCTGGTGTGAAGGATGATCCTGTAGGATAATTTTCAGATCAAGGACCTTGGGTGTGGGAGGTCTATTGTTAGCCTGTAGTTGGGGGTGGGCTTCAAAAAATTTAGCAACTGGTTCTCTGCCCAGTTGCTGGGTAGACGTGAATATGGTGGGCATGGCCTAGTTGGCCTCCTGTACTACCCTGGCCTGGGAGTAAAAATGGGTCAAAGGGGCCCCATTTTCACCTTTCTTGGGCTCTGGAGGCTTTTCTCAAGCCTCTGGGAGGACAAAAATGGCCTCCGGAAGGCCCTCTGGAGGCTGGAAATGGGCTCATTTTTGGCCTTCTGGAACTTCTGGGAGGCCTGTTTTTTACCCTCCCCGAGCTCTGGAGGCTTTCCTTGAGTCTCCAGGAGGGTGAAAATGGCCTCCCCGGGCTCTGGAGGCCCTCTGGAGGCCAGAAATATGCCCGTTTCCAGCCTTCTGGAACTTCCAGGAGGCCCATTTTTCACACTCCCTGAGCCTCTGCACGGGCCCTGCACTTACCAAAATGGGCCGTGCAGGGACTCCTGGAAGGGGCAGGGCAGGGTGGGTGGGGCCAGCCAGGGATGAGATTTGCCAGTTTGCTGAACTGGCCATAAAATTAACAGCTAGTTCACCTGAACTGGTGGGAACTGATAACAGCTCACCCCTGCCTGTAGTAGTGGTTAGTAGCATCTTTTGCTTGTTTCTTGTAGATTGTCTTTCCTATCAAGGTGAGCGCTGCTGTTTGGCCTGGAGTGCTGATAGACACTCTGAGGTGCAGAGGATCTTGGGGTTCAGCTTCCAACTCAAGCACATTGCTGCATTTACTGCATTAATTGTCACAATATACAACTCTAGGGCTTTGATTTTAGCTGTGGCAACTGTTACTTTTGTTATCTATGGCAAGCCACTCTAGACTTGTTCTAACAGGCTTTCTGCATTTCTAAGGATGCTTCTTGCTGCATTCTTTCAGCTTCTTTCTGTACTCTAGAGTCTCTGACTGTGCTCTCTCTCTTTTCATTTCCATTTCTTGTTCAGCAAAGGCTGCTCGTGCTTTTGCTGCTTCACCCTTTGCACTGGCAATGGCAAGTGCATTACCGTTTGAAAGAATTAGAGACTTGAGATCTTGTCATGTATGAAGATGCCCAGCTCTGTGATATGGTTTCTTTTGGAAGTCGTAACTGTCTAGAGGCTGCTGTATGGTCATACACAGGTAGCTGCATTGGCAGAATAGCAGGTCTCTGCATAGTTGTTAGCCTGGAATCCACTTGCTGGGTAACTGCTGTTTCACTGTTCTGTCCTCAGTACACATTAGTCTGTGTGCAGCTCGACATGCAACTAAACCCACCTGTCCTCCAATAAAACAAACCGTGTGTATGTAGATCTGAATGCTTTTCTGAAAGAACAGGATATGGTGGAACTGGGGAAAATACAAATACATACAATGATAATGAAATACAAGATAGACAGTATTGAGTTACTGCTGAACATAACAATCAATAAATACAAGTACACATATTTTTTCAGAGTATAAGATGCACCTTGGTTTAGAGGAGGTAAACAAAAAAAATTGTTTTTTGCCTCCGCACGTCCTGCTTTTGCCCTCCCCAGCATCCAGAAGCACTCTACAGGCCAAAAACGGACCTGTTTTTGACTTCCCAAAGCCTCCGTGCATCCCATTTTTGCCCTCTTTGGTGTCCAGAAGCATACTGCAGGCCTAAAATGTGCCTGTTTTTGGCCTCCCAAAGCCTCTAAGTGTTCCATTCCCCCCCCCCCCCCNCCCCCCCCCCCCGGCATCCAGAAGCACTCCAGAGGCTCCATGGGTCCTGTTTTTGGTCTCTCCAGTGCCAGGGAAGGCAAAAACGGGACCCACCAAGGCCTCCAAAGGCCAAAAATGAGTGCATTTTTGGCCTGCAGAGTGCTTCTGGACACCAGGGAGGGCAAAAATGGGATGCACACTTAGAAGGCAAAAAATAGGCCCATATTCACTGTATAAGATGTGCAGACATTTCTACCTACTTTTTTTGTGGGGGGGGAGTGCATCTTATACTCCAAAAAACATAGTAATTTAAATCTCACCTGTGATGCTCTGTATGTGGGATGTGGATTTGTCCTTCGATGACTATGTGTGACATATTAAGATCAATTCTTCTTTGTACTTCTGCCTTCTCCAAATGCTAAAGGAAATGGAGTCTGGTTTCCCAGGGTGGGGTGATGGGTAATGGGGTCAGCTTCAAACAATATACTTGATATTTGTCTCTCCAGCCACTAAATGGGGCTAGTGAGCAACGACAGTATTTAAAAGTTATATGTTGGGGCGTAACAACCTCAGAGTTCAAGAATTTATCATAAAAGACACATTAGCAAAAAAAAATCTTGATTCATTATCAAGAAACCATTTCAGAAATTTTTTTGTGTTTTTTTTAATCCTACTCCATTGAATGAGTTCCAGTTTTGACTGAGAAAAACAAGCAACTCCTTGAGTTCTCAGCACAGGAGAAACACCTCTTTTCAAAGTATCGTAAGAAAGCTGAAGCAGATACATTAGTTTTCCTGGGCATTGGGATGGGTCCCTATGACAGTCAACTGCAGAGTAAAAAGAGGTGATTCCCTGAGAATTTTGTACTAACTTCTCCTCCTCCAGTTGCTCAATATCTTCTCAATGGGTTGTATGTGGAAGAAAATTTCCAGGTTAACCTGATATAATTTTAAATAGGTGCATAATTACATACCCATTCATTTGTTCATCTTCATTTTTAATAGTCAAGGTTGCTTAAGAGAATCAAAGCATGTGTTCCTTCTCTGTTCCCCCACTCTCAGCTTGGTTTAACTTAGTAAATAATGTATCCAGAGTTCACTTAGTTCTTTTAAATGTCACACAGCCATAGACACACATGTGACTTGGAAACTGCAGTAAGCTTTCCTCATGTCCAAATGATAACTCAATGACTCACTCTCTAAATTATACTGGTATTATATATTCCCATTCTCCTCTGAAAGTATAAAGTGTTCCAACATAGAACTGCAGCATCAACAAAGTTTTCCCCAAAATGGAAACAATATTCACCACCTTGTACAGCCAAGAGATTCAAGTGTTTGCATTCTAGGAGTTTGAAAAGAACGCATGTTATAAAGCAGAGATGATGTCCTATTTAAGGTGTGCTTAACAGCTGATCCAGTAACCAAGGGCAAAAGTCAACACAACAAAATGATGGAACAGTTTAAGTTTCATTCACATAATTCCAAGTAGAGGGTTGATCAACAGGAAAAATGTGATTTCAAAAGCAAAGTCCAAGAGCAGTCTAGGCATCAAGGTTGATAATCAGACTGGATCAGAAAAGAAACAGAAACAAGTTTTCTAACAGAATCCAAAATCAGCCCAGAATCAAAAGTGAGGATCAGTGACATGATAGTGTCAAGAATACCACAAGGTCAAGAGCTTTTAACAGAACATTTCTCTTACACTGACAATTCAGAAAGGGGGTCTTACAAGGTTAGCAAAGTGGGACTCTAATTATGCTCCAGCTGCCAGCTGCCAGCTATCAATTGTTTCAAGAGAAATTATGACTTGCAAAACCTAACTTCTCAAGTCTATGGAGATTCTCAGTCATCCAGGTCATGTTTGTCCCAAAGGCGCTTTTCTTAAGAGGCAACTAGATTTTCTTGTTTTTCTTTGGATACATTTTGCTTCTCATCCTAGAAGCTTCTTCAGCTCTGACTGGATGGTGAGGAATGGAAGGATTTATATTCCTTGCAGATAGCTGGTCATTTTCATTCTCTTAGTCAGTTGTTGAGGCCACTTGGAGGTTTATCTGTGTCCTCAGGGTCACCTGAGTAGTGCAAATAGGTGTGGAACTTTCCTGGTGGTGCCGAAAGGACAGTGTTGTAGACTGGAGATAGATGATGCTGTATCCCTCCGCATCTGTTGAGAGAAGGCTGTTCAATTTTCACATTGCCCTCTTTGACCCCTTTCAAACCAATGGTCCTCTCTGTCCAAAGTGTGGACTTTGCTGTCTTCAAAAGAGCAGCCTTTGTCTTTTAAATGAAGATGGTCTAAATCTATTCTAGAGGGCATGATCTTCTAAATAGCTGGACAGAATTGAAACTGGAGACGAATAATATCTGAAGAAACACTGATTGTCCACTTATTCTATAGAGATACATTGTAAATTGTACTACCAATTTTGTCTCCCAAAACACCCAATTTTGAGCCCATATCAAACAAGGGCTTTCTGAAGTGGGTTTTTTTTTTTGCGGGTGGTGTGGGGGTGTGGGGTGGTAGAATAAATGTCAGCCAAAGTTTACAGTGCATTAAACCAATCTTGCAGTGGGATTGGGGATATGAAGGTTTTCAGTGAATAAATTTAATGTGACTTATAACAAGCAACAATGATCAAAGGAAGCAATATACATAGAAATGGTACAATTTCAATTGCATGGTAGAGCCAACATTTTGTCTTATACTCACTCTACAAACACCCTTATCTGAATTAAAGAGTCCCATTTGAATGTTAAACTGAACTATGTTACTTTCAACCTATTTTTCTAAGCAAGCCAGATATGATTTTATTTTCATCTTTTCACATATTAGCTCTTTCACCCAATATGATATCTTCCATCAGCATTCTCTCCTTCCATAAGCATTCTCTCCACAAAAACGGTGAAGAGTATAGGATGCAGGACTAATCTTTGTGGACATCTCTTCCAAACTCCTACTTAGCATGATGAAGAATGACTTTGAGCATGCTCTGAGCCAGCTAGGTATACTCTTAATTGACAGACCATCTAGTCTACACTTAAGAGTATCCTGAGGTTCTTTGTCAAATACTGTAGTTTGCTCTCAGAATCTGTTAGGAAAATTTCCCAGTCAAATATAAGGTAAGATTAGTCTTTTTTAGTATTTATTTGATTTGTCAATTGCTTACAAGACACAGGTATAAGAACAAACATAGATAGATACTTATAAGAAAAATAAAAAGAAACAATAGGACAGAGACTGTAAGCACGATTGGTGTGCTTATGCACGCCTCCTACAGGCCTTTTAGGAAGGGGATGAAGTCAATAGTAGATAGTCTAAGGTTAAAGTTTTTGGGCTTTGGGAAAGAAATCACAGAGCCAAGTAGAGTATTCCAAACATTGACCACTCTGTTGCTGAAGTCATATTTTCTGCAGTCAAGTTTGGTGCGGTTAACCTTGAGTTTGTATCTATTGTTTGCTTTTGTATTGTTATGATTGAAGCTGAAGTATTCATTTGTAGGTAGGACATTGCAATGTATGATTTTATACACTATATTTAGATTGGATCGGTGGCGGCATAGTTCTAGTTTTTCTAGGTCTAGAGTTTCAAGTCTGGTGGCATAAGGTATTCTGCAATGAGTAGAGAAGCAGATAACTCTTCTTGTGAAATATTTCTGGGCTTTTTCAATTGTGTTAATATCAGATACATGATATGCCACCTCCTTTGGGGGGAATCCTCTGATGAATCCTCCTTTGGGGTTCTCCCAAAGGATCCACCCCAAAGGAGGATTCATCAGAGGATTCACCCCAAAGGAGGGTAACGCATTTAAGGGGGTGAATCCTCCTTTGGGGTAGATCCTTTGGGAGAACCCCAAAGGAGGATTCATCAGAGGATTCACTCCAAAGGAGGATTCATTAGAAGATTCACCCTGTTGAGGTAATTCCCCATTAGGAGACGTAATGAGAGTGGTGAATTATAACACACAACTAGTACACAGCTATACTGTATGGTAAAATGTAGGTTTTTACTTCCAATAAACGTTTAAGCAAAGTCCAAACAAGCAGTCCAAGTCATTCACAGTTAAAGCAGTCAGTTTTCAGTCCAGGGATAATCCAAATAACAAAATCTAGTATCAAAAACAGTTCAGTAACAGACTTACATCAAATCCAAGACTAACAATGATCAGTAAACAGTCAAAGCAAGAATGGCAACACTTTCCAGAAAAGGACAGGAACTAAACAACCCAGGTTTCTGGCTCCATCTTATGGTCATTTGAGGAATCACACCCAATTACAGTTTTAGCATTCTCTTAAAGAGACAGTATTAAAATGTCTATCCTGGTTTATATATTTTCCAACCCAACTATTAGTTGTCTTACATTCCTAATACACCCCAAGGAGGGGAGTGCATTTAAGGGGGTGAATCCTCCTTTGGGGTGGATTCTTTGGGAGAATCCTTTGGGAAGCTTGGTGCTAAAGGTCTGTAGGATGATTCCTTTTCTCTTCTGTTTGGATTGCCTCTGCTCGGAGGGCAAAGTGGATAGATGGTTCCCTTTTTAAAACTACAGGAGGGCTAGGGAGGAAGCTGCCCAGCCAGTCTGTATTCTTAGGGAACTGATGGAGGGAATGAGAGTAAAGAAAACTTAAAGGGGGGGGGAAGGTGCACTGGGTGGGTTTCGGGTGGCTGGAGCAAGAGGAGAGCGCTTGACCGTACAAGCAACGAGACCATGACCTGAAGCTCTGGGGTGGGAAGCAAAGTGAGGCATGGGGAGGAGAGAAACGATTGCATCATCCTCCCTCTGCCACTTCCACCCACCCAACCCCAAAAGACTCACCGACTTGCAGGACCTTGTTGACGCAGCTGCCATCAATCAAAGCAATGCTCCTGCGGAGGGGCAGGCGGTTCTCGTTGGCAGCGGGGTCTGTCTCACTGCTGTTCCTGTTGTTGGAGACAGCGGTGGTGAGAGAGGTGCCAGCACTGGCAGGAACGTGGAAGCTATTGCTTCCCCACCCATCCATCTAGCTCAGGGATTGGAAACCCATGGCTCTGGAGCCACATGCGGCTCTTTCGGCCCTCTGCTGTGGCTTCCTGATGGCTAATCCCACCACTTCCTGTTGGCTAATCCCATGCCCCACCTCTCCCAGTCACCACCTGGCTTGAGAAAGTAATGGCAACAGTGGGGGATGGAAACTCGCTCCATATTCTAGAGCAGGAGCAAAGCAGGTACTTGCCTTTGCATGGCAAATTGAATTGGCTTTCCTGAGCTTGCCATTGGCTACTTTGGTCCTTCTCTTGGAAATGGTGGGGGTAAAACCATGAGCAGGATGAAACAATATTGAGTCATCTTCTTGTCCTGACTGAAACCCAAACTTTCTGACCACGTTCACTTTTTACATACATTATTTAACATGTTTTCATGGAATAACCCACTTCACTGTGTGAATCCAGGCTTAATAGCAGTAACTGTAACAGGAATCTTGGAGTCTTAGTGGACAATCGGTTAAATATGAGCCAGCAGTGTGCGGTGGCAGCCATAAAAGCCGATGCAATCCTAAATTGCACGAACAGAGGGATACAGTCAAGATCCAGTGAGGTACTAATACCACTCTATAAAGCCTTAGTAAGACCACACCTAGAATATTGCATACAGCTTTGGTCACCACACTATAAAAAAGTTATAGAAACTCTAGAAAAGGTGCAGAGAAGAGCAACCAAGATGATTAGTCCAAAACATATGAAGAACAGTTACAAGACCAGGGGAGAGATGATAGCAGTGTTCCAATATTTGAGGGGCTGTCACAGAGAGGAGGGGGTCAAGCTATTTTCCAAGGCACCCAAAGTCCAGACAAGGAATAATGGATGGAAACTGATCAAGAAGAAATTCAATCTAGATATAAGGAGAAATTTTCTGACAGTGAGAACAATCAACCAATGGAACAGCTTGCCTTCAGAAGTTGTGGGAGCTTCATCAATGGAGGCTTTCAAGAAGAGATTGGATTGCCATTTGTTAGAAATAGTGTAGGGTCTCCTGATAGCGTGGAGGGTTGGGTTAAATGACCTACAAGGTCCCTTCCAACTCTGTTAATCTGTTAAAATTGAAGAATGCAAAAAAAGAGGAAAGTTGGCTATATTGATATATATGATGAACCTGTTAAAAATATTATTCATGCTTATGATTGGAAATAGGATTCTCTCAGGAAATTTGAATGGCTTGTACAATCAGCTAAATTACTTCATAATCTAAATATCTGACACATACAACATGATCAATCATCATGAACATTTTCCACTGTATCAAATGGTGAGATTTACCAGTAAGACAGAGTAGAGTTCTCTATTCAGAACTTCATGCCTGCAAAGAATCATGCCTCAGAACTGTGTGAGCTTTCCTATTTCTAGACTAGCATTTATTACTCGGAATGAATAATTATGAAAGCAAATTAAGTCAATTGATCCAAGGATTCTCAGACTCAAGCAAATCATCTCAATGTGGATGTGCAAGTGCTGTTTTACTTTTTTCAGGGCTTAGAAAATCTAGATAGTATCTAGACAGTAATAGTGCTAGCACTTAGACTTATATACCTCTTCACAGTACTTTTCAGCCCTAAGAGGTTTAGCCAGCATATTATCCCCAACAATCTGTTTCCTCACTTTACTGTCCTAGGAAGGATGGAAGGCTGACACTATCTTAATCCGCTCAGAATCAAATTCCTGGAGTGAGCCTTGCAGTACTGCATTCTAATCACTGCGCCATCATGAATATTTAGAAAAGCCACTAATCTTTAGTTATTTATATGTCACCTGGTTACTTTTGTTTTTCCATTCATATTCCTATTGTGAGAGAAAAAGTTCAAATTCATTCCATTAGTAACCTCTTGAAACTCAACTATAAACATTTTAGTTGGGAGGATAGCTTTAGGTATAATTTTGTCACTCCTTCAAAGAACTATTTGCTATTGTGCTTTGCATCCAAGTCACTCACTCTCAGATGCTTTAAACTGCACTCCTGGAAAAATGACTGCTTTATCCTGCCTTATTTGCTCCCTCCCTCCCTCCCATCTGAATGCTCTTAGTTCAGCACTTGGACAGTTATGATAACAGGCAATGTTTGCAGTCTATTCTGGTCACTGTGAGTTATGGTGATATCATATAAGCCGAAGGGCTCTAAAATGTATGACAAATTAAACTGCTGAGTAATTGTGGTATTTTGTTACTTTTTTACTCCAGGGTAAAGATTTACATGTTCACAAAGTCTTCCTGCTCTTATCAATAGGTGCCAATTTGATTTTCAGTGGAGACTTCCTTCAAACTAGACCACCATACTTGGCTTGTTGCCTCATGGGAATAAGAGCTAAAGTTGTCTAAGAGTGAAATAGAGACCTCAGGCAAAAGCCACAGCAAAACATAACCTTTCTACTTTCAAATGCTTCCTGATGAACCAGCAAGCCTAGAAGTTCTGTATATTCATCTCCAAGAGAAAGAAAAGCCAGGAGAGGTATCTGAGCTGACGAGAAGCTTCACTTAATGCCACCTAACTTTCAAATTGGTCATCTGAGACTGGCTTAATAAGAGCTCTTACATTTTGTGGATCAACTCTCTTTTAAAAGAAAATAGAGGTGAGAGAAATACATGTTGAAGAATGATACTAGAATCTGCTTTATGAAATGAATGCATGAAATAACAACAGATGATAAACTGGAGAAATGTAAAATTAGTATGTGAGCTTTCTGTCATCAGGAGAAGATAGCTTTTTTAAAAACTTGAACTTTGCACATTTCCCTCCTTCTTTCATCATTGGCAAAAAAAGCTTTCGGAGCATTTTGTGCTTCACAATGACTTATTTCTTGTCTTACTGCAAAAGACACTGCAGTGCTGTATTGTCCCAATACCAAACTCTCCGACAGGAAGGTTTGCTCTGTGACATTCTGTTAAAAGTAAAAGAAAATGAATTTCTGGCACACAAGTCTTTGTTAGCCTGTTCCAGTGATTACTTCAAGGCCATGTTCAAGAGTTATACCAAAGAATCGAAGGTTGCTGTTGTTCATCTGCAAGTCATCTCGGCCGTTGGGTTGCAACATGTTCTGGATTTCATTTATACATCGTGGCTGCCTTTGTCTTTTACCACCTTGGAAGATACCTTAGAAGCTGCCACCTATTTACAAGTACCTGAGGCAATCTGTTTATGCAGCCAATACTTGGCTAACAGTCTCAATCTGGAGAACTGCTGTTTTTCAGCCAATATTGCGACAAAATTTTATCTTCCAGATGCTGTATCTGCAGCAGAAAAATATCTTATTATTAATCTCTGGAAACTACTAGATCTGGATTTTTCAGGTCTGCTGGAACTAAATTTCTGGTCTTTGAAGGCAGTAGTAGAATCCCCTGATGTACTTCTGGTGAGAGAATCTAATTTGTTAGATCTATTATTAAAGTGGTTAGCATATGATAAATTGAGGCTCATCTATACTTCTAATCTTCTGGAACATGTAAGATACAGTCTCATTCCTATGGAAGATCTGAGAAATATCTACACTCAGTCAGAAGTGCCTTTAACGACTCCTGTAAAATGTTTAATTAGAAAAGCAATAAAGTATCATTCACTTATTTATAAACAACCTATCTTGCAGGATAAATACAGCACTTTGAGAAACCAAAAGATACGGATTATCCTGCTTGGAGGTATGATTGCACATGAAGGGCTTGTCACAGAAGTGATGGCTTTTGATGTTTATAATCACAAATGGCAAAATTTAACACAGTTACCAAATAGGATACAAAATCATTGTGTATGTACTATTGGAAACTTTCTATATGTGCTTGGTGGAGAAATAGAAGATATGCAAAGTGATCCTAAAAGTCCTATCATGAAAGTTACAAATAAAGTCCATCGCTATGATCCAAGATTTAATAAGTGGATACAAATTACTGATATGCTGGAAAAAAGGTGTCAATTTTCTTGCTGTATCTTAGAGAATGCAATTGTTGCAATTGGTGGACAAACTGAAGACAAAAAATTGCATTCATCTGTTGAAATCTATAACATTAGTGAAGACAGGTGGACAAAACTTTATGATTTGCCATGCAAGGTACATGGCCACGCTGGTACTGTTTGTAAGAATACTATTTATATATCAGGGGGCAAATACATGGGTCAAAGTAACACAAGTAAGGATATGTATGCTTTGAGTAATTTTAAAGGGGAATGGAGAAAACAAGCCCCAATGAGCATTGCTCGGTTTGGGCATCAGATGGCCACAATCCGAGATTTGGTTTTTACATTTTTAGGTTTTTATGAACCATTTTCTGAAATTGAAAAATATGACCCTGACCAGAATCAGTGGACCCGTTTAAGGCCATTAGTATATGATCGATATAGTTATGGTTTAGCACTAGTGGAGGAAACAGCCATCCTTATCGGAGGGAAGAAATGGCAAGACTCTCAGGAAATTCCAACTCAGGATGTTGTAGGTTATGATATTGATAATGACTGTTGGGAAGAAATCTGCAAAATTCCTTTGCCTTGGTATGGATTGCAGTGTGGAGTGCTCGAACTTTCTGAATTACAAGGAAAAGACATTCAACAGTAAAAGAGACCAAATACTGAGATTATACCTCATTGAACTAGGAAAACAAGGATACTGGAAGGATACAGTATGCATAATTAGGGATTATCCGCCTTGTGATAGGCTGTGGAGTTGGCCCACAGGGCCACCCTGGAGATGGCAAGGGACCAGCCCGCTGCTCTGGGCCTGGCCATACCCACTCAGTTGGCTACAATGACCAGGCCACATCCACCTGGCCCCACAAGGGCAAATGAACCCCTGATGTGGCCTGTGATGGGATGGAGTGACACCCCTGATTTATATGGTTAAACATATATATGTTACTGATTAAAACAGCAAGGTAGCATGTATGAAATTGTATTTTTTTTGCTGGAGAATTGATTAATCTAAGAAATGTAATGTCAAGATTTTCACTATGCTATAACTGGCTTGAAATAGGGGCAACACTGTTTTATGAAAAACAAGATGCATACTTCTAATTTTGAATTTTGTGTGGACTACTTTGTTAAACAATGCTGGTTAATTCATAAGAATATCAAACAATACTTCCCTCATCTTTATTTAATCATGAAATGAACAAATAATTAAATATGATTGTAAGATCTGTTGTGATATCAGAGATTCTTAATTGTCTTCTTAGTCTATTTAAAGGTACAATTATTCTTTTCCTGATTTTCCAACTGTTCTTACTATAATCTAGTCTTGTCCAAGTGGCCACATAACATCAACATGTTCTCAAGACTATATAATTCATTATTTACGTGCATAAATAGGCTGATCATCTCAGGAAAATGCTATTTTTCAACTATTATTGAAATGCTAGGTGGAATTACTTTGGAAAATGTAATTATAAAAACCATGTGAAAAAACAAGTGAAAAATTTCACTCCCAAATATTCAGTTGTGCCCTCCTTTCCATTTGGTAAAATTTATGGAGCAAGAAAAAGCCACAAGTATAAATAATTGTAAAAATGATGTTTGTTAAGCAAGGCAACATACTAAATATATACACAGTACTGTCTAGAGGTATCACTCTTGCATAGCTATGTTGTGTCCTATTGGATCATGCTGCTGGGAAAATATTTGTTACATACAGATTAATAAAAGCTGCCCGTGTATATATATTATGTATGATTCACTTTTGACTGCAAAGGGCATAAACAGATTGACAGATTACAGTAACAGAGTTGGAAGGAACCTTGTAGGTCATCTAGTCCAACCCTCTACCCAAGTAGGAGACCGTACACCATTTCTGACAGATGGCAGTCCAGGCCCTTCTTGAAAGCCTCCAGTGATGAAACTCCCACAACTTCTGAAGGCAAGCTGTTCCATTGGTTGATTGCTCTCACTGTCAACAAATTTCTCTGTCAACCCTGAAGCTAAGCTGACCTGACCGAGGCCATATTGAGGCTTCAGTGTTGCCACACTGGACCTGAGGGATAGGGAGGTGGGGAATAGAGATAGAGGGGGCTTATAGTCAAAACATAATACTTTCTTTTGGGAACCAAGGATATTCCCACTGGGAGCCAGGGAGAGGAGGAGCGATGTTTGCCTGATGAATCAAAGATAGGAACTTGATTGGACCATGTGATTGACTGTTTGGAAAAAGAGGGGAACTTTTCTTTTTAATTAGGTGAAAACCACAGGAATATTCAGAGTGCAGAGATGGATAGATTGACATTAAAAATAAAAGACAAAGGAGACACAGAATATTACTCAACACTGAATAGATTTTATGAGTGGTTAGAGATAAGAGGTTGAAATTTGATGAAGAAAGTTTATTGCTATATATGAACTAAACATAGATGGTTTATAAC
This sequence comes from Laticauda laticaudata, assembly GCA_004320025.1. NCBI lineage: Eukaryota > Metazoa > Chordata > Lepidosauria > Squamata > Elapidae > Laticauda > Laticauda laticaudata. The sequence continues at coordinate 171 of BHFT01070570.1, read as the reverse complement.
TATAAGTTTGCCAACATAATCAACAGGATTATAAATAAGGTAACATAAAGATAAGTTTGGTTAAAATTATTCTGTTGTACTATTACAACAGGTAAAACTCAAAAAATTAGAATATCGTGCAAAAGTTCATTTATTTCAGTAATGCAACTTAAAAGGGGAAACTAATATATG